>JAJPUD010000113.1:117749-144950 GCA_023553655.1 Myrmecobius fasciatus
AGGAAGGAAGGAAGGAAGGAAGGAAGGAAGGAAGGAAGGAAGGAAGGGAGGGAGGGAGGGAGGGAGGAAGGAAGGAAGAGAAGGAAGGAAGGGAAAGAGGAGGAAGAGAAGGAGGGAGGGAGGGGAGAGAAGAAGATATTTTGAGTTTTCATAAAAGGATACAAACGCAAAAGCAGAAGTTGACCTTGTCATCCAGGAGCTTAATTTCTAATGAAAGAAGTAATACATATAGAGGAGTAGGGATCAAGAGGGATATATTGGTTCCATGTGTGAGCAAAGAGCTTTACATGTGTTATTTCATTTGATCCTTGTAACAATCCTAGGATTTCAATGTTATTGTTATCCTCAGAGAGAGGTTTATTGACTTGCCCAGAGTCACTCCACTAGCATTTGGAGCATAATTTGAACTCAAGTCTTCCTAATTTCAAGTTCAATACTCAGGTCTCTGCCCCACCTGGACACTACTTCTTATTTCTCTGCTGCTGACTTTCACAAATGATTGAGGGAAGACTTGAAAATCAGAGTTTAGAATGAACACAGTGGTAACTAGGGAGGCATGGAAGGTTTTTTGAGCAGGAGAATGCTATGACAAGATTCTATTTAAGGAAGATCAAGCTGATAGCAGGATGTTGGATGAATAAGAATAAAATAGAAGGAATTATTTAAAAAAAAATACATGACCTAGAAAAGTGCAGATTTAGATGGATGAAATAGAGGAGAGACTTAAATAGAGCTTAGGAAATGGTGGATGAGTCCAGTGAAGAATGGCAAGAAAAAAAGAAGACAAAGAAAGAGAAATAAGGAAGTGAAGACATTTTTTTTTCTTTTTGATGAATTGAATTTAATATATTCTTTTTGGAAGAGATTTTAGAAATCTGATATAATTAATACTTTTTAATGTAATATTTTACAATTTTCAAAGTTTTCACAGAGAATATCTTATTTATGCATGAAGTCAATGTTAGGGGAAATATCTATTTGGGGCAAAAACAACTTGGGGAAACCACACCTGTGCATTGAAACCAAATACCTAATTATGTGTTCAATTAAAATAACAACACTTGTAATTGAGGTCTCCTGCATCAGAAGGACCTTAAATAATTACCTTCTCAAATATGTCCTTGGGCATATCATCCTGAAAATCAGAACTTCTTTATAGAGTTATATTTACATCCACCCACACTTCTGATATGTCTACACAAGAAAAATAAAGACTAGAGATAATTGTCTATGTAACTTATTACCTCAATTATCACTGCATCTTGGAAGGGGGAGAGTCAAATTTTGTCCTTGGTCACCAAGGAAATAGATTTAATTCTCCCCTCAATATTTACTGAAAGATTCTCGGATTACTAGTGAAAGGGGAAGGACAAATTTTGTCACTTTGCTCTTTTCCTGAGAATGGAATAACCATGGGAGGATTCTTCCTGAAACCAGCAGAATTCAGCCTCAGGCTTTCTTGCTATTCATGGGGAATCAGATGCAATGAAAAGATTTGGTTAGTCAGGTTCACAATGGTTCATCAAGACAGTTCCATTAGTACAAAGTTCAAAATCTTTCAGGTATATATAATACTCAATCATGGAAACTTAATTTCACTCTCTGTTCCTATGCTTCTGGCTAAGAAGGGAACTGTAGGATACAACTACACATGCCCTGTACTCACCATGGGTTCTACTAAAATGGGGTTCATTTTATGCCCAGGTATCAAGGATCTCATCATTTCTGCCCTCTTGCCTATACACTAGCCATTCCTTGCAACATCTATGACTAATAGCTAGGAATCTGGATACATGTCACAAAATAACTTCACAGTTTACCCATCTTCTGGGGATATCAATGCCTCATCAACCTGAGAGGTTGGCAGAGGACGATGGACGAGGTGACCTAAAATCTATACCTGCTACCCAGAATTGTCCTTTTCTCTTCTCTCCCACTGTGCTACTCAGACAGTTCTCTCTCTTTGAAAGGAAATAGAGTGGTGCTAATATATCATATAAGCTCAAGACTAGAGTTGAAGAAAATGCACTGCTTGACAATTCTCTCGTGAATCTTCTATTTATCTTTTGTTTATTACTTTGATTTTTTTTTCTCTTTTACTCTTCAAAACAGCTGAAACTTGAATTCAATAAGGGGACCTCAGTGCCTGGAAATCTGATTGGCATCAGCTGTTTGGTTTCCCTTGCCATGGGAAATGATTGCATGGGAAGCCAGAGTTCTGATGAGGCATCAGAACTAAAGCAGAATAATGGTCCTCAGGTGCTATGAGCTAACAGAAGATGTTGGCATTTTTATAGCACCAGCATTCAGAAAGAAAAGCTATAGCAAATAGCTCCCAAGGAAGATTGCTTAAACTATCACTTTTCCATTTGCAAGTATATTTAAATGATCCTCCATTTCTTATTTCAGATGGGGAAAAAAGGTTAAAGGAAATAGAGTTGTCCATTCTAGAAAACAGTAATTCATACCAAAACAAGATATTCTGATCACCCCAGCTTTTACAATCAATATTCATTCAATAAATAGAATTAAGTACTTAATATGGACAAGAATATTCATATTCTGGAAATAAGACAATGGAAAAGGAGAGTCTCTTCCCTTGAAGAGCTTACAATTTAATTCACTAAGAGAAGCATTATGACAATGATTGAATATGTGGAGTCAGAATCAAGAAGACCTGGATTTATATCCTACCTCAGGCAAGTACTTTACATTTTCCTCACTTATAAAATGGAAATAGTAATAAATTCTATACTTGTCTCATAGTATCATTATTGGGATGAAAACAGATAATGTAAAATGTATGTATGTAAATGTATGCAAAATGCTCTGTGAACTTGTAAAATCCTGTACAAATTTCAATTAGCATTGCTAAGAAAGCTTATTTGACATGTACACAAATAAGAATAATAGAAGATAGAAAGCAAAGGCAAAAAGGAAAGAGCACCCCCCCAAAAAAATCTTTAGAAAGTCTGAGACTTGGGGATAGAGCTAAGATGGCAGAGAGAAGCCAGGAAGTTGCCAAAGCTCCTCCCAATTTTTCTTGGAAACAACATGAAATCAAGCCTCTAAACAGATTCTGCAGGGACAGAACCCATAAAAGCATTGTGTGACCTAGAGAGAGGACTGTGGGAACCAAATATGGATCTCAACATAACAATCTCACTCACAAACACTTTGAGGTTGTTTGCTTGCATTTTGTTTTCTTACTCATTTTCTTTCTTTTTGATCTGATTTTTCTTGTGCAACAAGAGGGGTGTAGAAATATGTACATATTGGATTTAACATATATTTTAACATGTATAACATATATTGGATTACTTACCATCTAAGGCAAGGGTGGGGGGAAGGAGGGAAAAATCTGAAACACAAGGCTATGCAAAGGTCAATGTTGAAAAATTATCTGTATATGTGTCTTGAAAATAAAAAGCTTAAAAAATGGTGTGAGACAATTCTTCAGTTTAAGGTAGCTTAGAAGGACTTCAGGAAACATCTATCTCAATTGGGTAAAAAGGAATCACAGCCCAGCACAGAGGGTGGGACAAGAGAGCAGGAGGTTATTAGCTACAACACAAATCAGCAACTGAGGGTCCATGGTCTTGGCCCAGCAGGTAAATGGCACAACTAATCAGCTGTGAGGCCTCCAGACTCAGAACAGCAGCACTAATAGGTATAACTAGACCAGGACACCCCACCTCAGTGGGCAAGCAACAAGCCTCAGAGGCCGCAGTACAGAAACCCAGTGACCCAGCTCCCTAGCACCCTGTGCAAGAATCTTGGGGAACTTCTCCCTGTGCACCAGGAGCAAAGCTAAAATTTTAAAGTCAGGAAATAGGCTAAAAATGAACAAAAAACAGAAGGACCTTGACCATAGAAAGATATTATGGAGATAGGGAAGTTCAAAACACAAACATAGAAGAGAACTATAATGTCAAAATACTACATGCAAACTTTCAAAGTGAAATGTGAAATGGTATCAAACCCAAGGATACTTCTTAGAAGAGTTAAAAAGGACTTTTAAAATCAAAGAAGAAAGTTAGAAGAAAACTTGGGAAAAGAAATGAGAGTTATGCAAGAAGAAACAGTCAACAGGGTGGAAGAGGAAGGAAAAAATAGCCCAAAGAAAATAATTCCTTTAAAATAGTAAAATTTTAGGGAGAATGAAGGGGGAATCTACTGAAAAAATAACTCCCTTAAAAAGTACAACTGGATAAATGGAAAAGGAGGTACAAAAATCTAACTGAAGAAAATAATTTCTTAAAAATTAGAAGTGGATAAGTGGAAGTTAATAAGTTTATGAGACATCAGGAATCAAACAAAACCAAAAGAATGAAAATAAAAGAAATATAAAATATCTCACTGAAAAAGAATTAACCTGAAAAACAGAATTAGGAGAGAAAATTTAACATTTTTGGACTACTTAAAAGAAATGACCAAAAAAGCAGCCTGGACAACACCTTTCAAGAAATTATCAAGGAAACTACTCTGATATCCAGAATCAGAAGGTAAACAATCATTGAAAAAATCCACTGATCACCTGCTAAAAGAAATCCTATAAAAGAAAACTACAAGGAACATTAGAGCCAATATAAGAGTTATCAGGTCATGGAAAAAAATATTGCAAGTAGTCAGAAAGGAACAAGTCAAAAATCAGAGATCCATAATCAAGATTACACAGAACTTAATGCTTCTACATTAAAAGATCAGAAGGAATAGAAAATGATGTTCCAGAAGTCAAAGGAGCTTGTATTCCAATCAAGACTCAAATACTCAGCCAAACTGAACATAATCTCTCAGGAGAGAAAATGAATATTCAATGAAATAAGGGATTTTCAATCTTTCTAATAAAAAGACGAGTTAAACAGAAAATTCAATCTTTAATTAGAAGACACAAGATAAGCATACAAAGGTAAACAGGAAAGAAAGAAAAACAGTTTATTCATAAAAATAAACTGATTTAGATATAAAGCATGATATCAAAAGCAAATTAGAAGAAGAAAGAGTAGTTTACCTGTCAGATCTATGGAGAAAGGGAAAAATTATGTCCAAACAAGAGATAGAGAATATTATATATTTTCAAGGAAAACTACTCTGATATCCTAGAATCAGAAGGTAAACAATCATTGAATGAATCCACTAATCACATACTAAAAGAGACCCTAAAAAAGAAAACCCTAAGGAATATCATAGACAATATAAGAATTATCAGGTCATGGAAAAATAGTAGATAGATTTGACTATTTAAAATTAAAAAGTTTAACACAAACAAAACCAATGAAACCAAGATTAGTAGAAAAGCAAAAAGCTAGAACAATTTTTAGAGCTCTAATTAAGCCCTAATTTCTCAAATATATAGAGAACTGAAACAAATTTATAAGAATATGTCATTCTCGATATTATAAACAAATTAGAACAATGTAGGATGGTTTACCTCTCAGACCTGTGGAGGGGGAAGGAATTTGTGACCAAAGAAGAACTAGAGGTCATCATTAATCACAAAATAGATAAGTTTGACTATATCAAGTTAAAATGTTTTTGTACAAACAAAATGAATGCAGACAAGATTAGAAGGGTAGCAGTAAACTGGGAAAATATTTTTACATCCAAAAGTTCTGATAAAGGCCTCATTTCTAAAATATATAGAGAATTGACTCAAATATATAAGAATTCAAGCCATTCTCCAATGGATAAATGGTCAAAAGATATGAACAGACAATTTTCAGACAAAGAAATTGAAACTATTTCCGGTCACATGAAAAGGTGCTCCAAGTCACTATTGATCAGAGAAATGCAAATTAAGACAACTCTGAGATACCACTACACACCTGTCAGATGGGCTAAAATGACAGGAAATGATAATGATAACTGTTGGAGGGGATGTGGGAAAACTGGGACGCTGATACATTGTTGGTGGAGCTGTGAACGGATCCAACCATTCTGAAGAGCAATTTGGAGCTATGCTCAAAAAGTCATCAAACAGTGCATACTCTTTGACCCAGCAGTGTTTCTACTGGGCTTATATCCCAAAGAGATTTTAAAGGAGGGAAAGGGACCCACATGTGCAAAAATGTTTGTGGCAGCCCTTTTTGTAGTGGCAAGAAACTGGAAATTGAAAAGATGCCCATCAATTGGAGAATGGCTGAATAAATTATGGTATATGAATGTTATGGAATATTATTGTTCTGTAAGAAATGACCAACAGGAGGATTTCAGGGAGGATTGGAGAGACTTGCATGAACTGATGCTGAGTGAAATCAGCAGAACCAGGAGAACATTATACACAGCAACAAGAGTATACAATGATCAATTTTGATGGACATGGTTCTCTTCAAAAATGATGTGATTCAAACCAGTTGTTCTGCGATGAAGATAGTCATATACATCCAGAGAGAGGCCTGTGGGAACTGAGAGTGAACCACAACACAGCATTTTAACGCTTTCTGTGAATATTTCCATGCATTTTGTTTTCCTTCTCAGGTTGTTTTTTTTCTTCTTCTCTTTCTAGATCTGATGTTTCTTGTGCAGTAAGATAACTGTATAGATATGTATACTTGTATTGTATTTGTCATATAATTTATCCTATTTAGCATGTATTAGATTACCTGTCATCTAGGGGTAGGGGGTGGGGGGAAGGAGGGGAAAAGCTTGGGAAAAAAAAGTTTTTGCAAAGGTCAATGTTGAAAGGTCACTCATATGTTTTGTAAATAAAAAGCTTTATATAAAAAAAAGAATATGTCATTCTCCAATTGATATATGCTCATAAGCAATTTTCAGATGAAGAGATTAGAGTTATCTATAGTCATGTGAAAAACTTCTAAATCACTGTTGATTAGAGAAATATAAATTAAAACTCTGAGGTACTACCTCACACCTCTCAGATTAGCTAATATGACTGAAAAGGAAAGGGATAATTTTTGGAGACGTGGGAAAACGGGAATATTAATGCATTGTTGGTGCAGTTGTGAAGTGATCCAGCCATTCTTAGAGAGTGATTTGGAACTATGCCCAAAGGGCAACCAGATTTCATACTGTTTAATCCTACAATACTACTACAGGTCTATATCCCAAAGAGGTCAAAAAAGGTGGAAAGGACATACATGTACAAAAATATTTATAACAGTTCTCTTTATATTGGCACAAAACTAGAAATCAAGGAGATGCTCATCAATATGAATGTACTGGAATACAATTGCGCTATGAGCAATGATGAGCAAGTGAATTTCAGAAAAACCTGGAAATATTTACACGAACTGATGCTGAGCAGAACCAGGAGAACACTGTAAACAGTAACAGCAACACTCTGTGATGACCAGTTAAGGTACACTTAGCTCTTCTCCACAATACAAGGATTCAAGACAATTCCAAAAGACTCATCATAGAAAATATCAGCTGCAATCAGAGAAAGAACTATGGAGTCTCAATCAATGTGTACTATTTTACTTTTTGGGGGGGGGTATTTTTCTTTCTCATGGTTTTTCCCTTTCATTCTAATTCTTCTTTCACAACATGCTTAATATGAAAATGTTTGACATGATTATACATGCTTAACCTATACCAAATTGCTAGCTGTCAGGGAGGGACAGGAATGGGAGAGAGGGATAAAAATTTGAAATGCAAAATCTTACAAAAATGAATGTTGAAAATTATCTTTATATGTAATTGGAAAAATAAACTACCACTAAATGGGAGAGGAGAGAAAATATAAGGAGGAAGAGATCACTTTCTGCAGCAAAAATTAGGGAAGTCTCCTAGAATGAGTTGGCACCGAGACTGGGATAAAGAAAAATAATTTCAATCAGCAGAAATGAGGAAACTAAAAATTCTAAACATGAACAACAGTGCACATTGGCATAACCTCATACATCAAATATAATCAGAGACTGGAAGGTAGAAAACTAGATAACCCTGTAAATAATCTTTTTCCTCTTCTTCCTCCAGAATCTGGAAGAACCTCTCCACACCAACCAAGAAAATTTCAAAAAATGAATATGGTAATATTCCAAAAAGGGAGGAAGGGTGAAAAAGCTATCTTACTTAAGGCATCATTTCAAGAGGAAGAGATAAAAATATTTTGCACCCTCGTTCTGCAGAATTAGAGTCAAGAAGTAGGAATGAAAAAAATCCTTACAGGGAATGAATTTTAAGCATATGAAAGGAAAAACATAAAACTTTCAGTGATCGAACAAGTATTCAGCTGAATCTACAGAGACATTGGGTTTGGTTAGCCCTCAGAGTTTGTGCTAGAACCAGTTCCAAATCTTGATTGTTAAATTCTCAGGGCTAATATTTATACTTCAGCAATGACAAATGCTACAAATTTGGACTTGATTCATTATTTTGTTAGTTGTCTTAGACTTAAGAAAGTGATGGAGAAAATATTAAAATTCAGCTTCAATTTAAACTGTGTTTTGTGTATGATGCTGTTTTTGTTGTGTTGGGGGTTAAATGTTTAATCAATGCAAAGCTGGTTAGTCTAGTGTTATTCTTATAACAGACATGGAACAAAGGAGATAAAATTATTTATCTCCACAGATAATTGATAAGCAAAACTCAATGAAACTTAATGAACCCTCTTATAGAATGGAAGGAACTTAAGATCATATTTCTTATATATTTCTATATTTCTTATATATTTCTTTATTTCTCTTTTCAGTCCAACCCTAAATATGTGTGTCCTCCACATGTCCAGCATTATGAAGGATCTGAGGAAGAAAAAAATGTTTCCAACTCAAGATATCATTTAATTTGGGTCTTAATGGAAGGGTAGTATTCTTAGAGGTGGACAGTAGGAGGGGATAATATGAAAAAAAAGGAATGATATGGGAAAATTTAAATTTATAAAGTGACCAACAAATCTTCATTTTGACTGGAAAATAGCATGAAATAGAGGGAAAAGGAGAAAGAACCTGAATGCAAAATTAAGAAGTTCACACCTTATTCATTAATTAGATAGGGGGCCAATAAAGGTTTTTGAGTAAAGGGATGTTTAATATCTGATTATAAATAAGGAAGGTCAGTGTTTCAGTAATTTAGAGGACTCATTGACGGTGAAGTAAAATGCAATCAGAAAGATCACTTCAGAGTCTGTTGCTATAGTCCAGGCAAGTGATAATGTGAATTTCTCTGTAATAGGATAGTTGTAGTGAGAATTTAAAGGAAAGGCTAGAAATAGAAGAAAAACTGACAGGATGTTCATCTGGAACACTCAAAGCTCACTAAATACTCTAATTCATGAATACATATTGAGTGGAAGTAGGGAAAAAGAGAAAAAGGATACAAAGAGCACATGTGGATGAAAGTTAGGTAAACACTATGACCTGAAAAACCATACTCCACTAAACATTGTCTTTTTTGTTAACACTCACCAAATTTTAGCATTATTTGATAGAAACAATCAAAATCAACCCAGCACCATATTCACAAATAGAAGCCTGGCATGGATTGGAGGAGACACTGGTAGGAGGGTAGGGAGTAGAATGAGAAGAGGGGGTTTAAAAGAAGTAAAATATGGATAATATCAAAATCCCATAAATTTGGTAATATCTTCAAAAATTAATTAAATAATAAATTAATCTTGTCTATAGGGAAAGAAGTTTCAATTTAATTTCAGCATGAGAAGCTTGAAAGAAGTCTCAGTATTATACTAAACCATATCAGTTTAAACAAATACATGTCTATATGAATCCACACACACACACATATATATATATACATGTATAAATACAGTCACACATGCACATGTATACAGTGGATGGCTTCAAAGTAAAAAGGCCCAGGTTCAAGCATTGACTCACACACAACAATTGTATAATTCTTTTGAAGCTAATTACCACTTAGTCTTCCAGACCTATATAGATGTTGATAACATATACTTTTTAACTCCTTATACATTTCAGTGTCCTGATAAAAATCCACAGTTGCTTCTCCTTAGTTACAGCTCTGTCTAGAATTAGCCATGTGGCACATAAAAAATATTAGTTACTGGTTAAGAGAGAAGTAATTTTTGATTAATTCTGCTTAATTCTTAGTAGTTCCATTATTAATTCTTAATAATTTCAATATTAAACTATATTTGTTCAATCCACACAATTTGCTGTTTATATAACAAGCATCCAATCAACTTTTTTGTTTGTTTTAATTAAAGGGCATGTTGAGAGGACAGGATTTTATAAAACCAGACTCAGAGATGGCAGACAAATTGGAAAGCAAGGCAGCTTTAATAAGAGAAGCCAACTCTTCAAAAATGAGATGATTCAAAGCAATTCCAGTTGTTCAGTGATGAAGAGAGCCATCTATACCCAGAGAGAGGACTGTGGGAACTGAGTGTGGACCACAACATAGCATTTTCACTTTCTGTTGTTTGTTTGCAATTTGTTTTTTTTTTCTCCTTCTTGATCCTATTTTTCTTGTGCAGCAAAATAATTATATATATATATATATGCATATATATATATATATATATTGGATTTAACATATATTTTAACATACTTAACATGTATTAGACTACCTGTCATCTAAGGGAAGGGATGGGGGAAAAGAGTGAATAATTTGCAATAGAAGGCTTTGCAAAGGTCAATGTTGAAAAATTACCCATGCATATGTTTTGTAAATAAAATGCTTTAATAAAAAAAATAAGGGAAAGCAAACATGTAAATAGGTAATAAGCAACAAAATTTACATTATAAAGTCTAAAAAATAGTGGACTTTCTTACAGGTAAAATAGGTAGCTGCCTAAGTCAAGTGCTTTAAAAATACCTAGAGAAGCATTCCCTGCCTAAGATATCTTCCCTAATAGTAACCAGAATCCCATAATTAGCAAGAATATTGCTAATTATCAAAAAACATAACAAGAGAAAAATATAACAATAAAGAGGAGAATCTAGCAAGGGCAGATGAAGAGATATCAGAAAAAACCTTATCTACTTAATCTTGCAAAAGACTGAGTATATTGGATAATAAAAACGCTTTGTGAGCCTTTCTCAAAATTGGTCTGTCATATAGCCATGGAAACAGTTCTACATTTCTGATATGTATGTTCATAAATTCTTTGTAGAGGTAGCCAGGTGGTACAGTGGATGGAGCTTAGGATTTGGATTCAGAAAGACCCAGTTTTATTTCCTTCATCAGACCCTTAACAATTGTATGAATTCAAGCAAATCCTTCAACCTCAGTATCTTCATCTGTAAAATGGGGATAAATAATAACACCTACCACACAGGGTTAGTGTGAGGTTTAAATGAATTAATGTATGGATCATACTTTGCAAACTTTAAAAAGTCATATAAATGTTTATTATTGTAATCACTATCATTATCATCACACAGAAGGAAAAAAAAAAAACACAGTTCTGTTACTCTCTGTGACTCCTTTTCTCCTGAATTAAAAGCAACTTACTACTAATACCAACATTTTTCAAGACATCTTTCTCCTCCTTCCACTGCACACACATCCTGGGTTTTCCAGGGCACATGCAATGGCCAAATATAAACACAAATATTTCCTTCCTTTCCACCTTTCAAAGCAGCAGTCAACCCAAACTGCTCCCAGAAAGGAGATGTGACTTTGATTGATCCCTGATTCCATCCTCCTGTACCTCCCTCCCTCTCCACCCCCCAGCATGGGCTTGTGAGTTAAATACATTGTTTATGAATCCGGCTGAGCATCAGGGAGAGCAGGTTTCCTTCTGTGATGGTCACAGTGACAACCAGCGTTCTTCCACCTTCCACACTTTGGACTTGTCGCATTTATTGATTATGATGTGTTGTAAAGCTTGCGAACTGCGGGTGCTCCAGGGGTTTTCCTGACAGCTAACTGTGCCTGAGGCAAACGCGAGCATTCTGCGACTCCTCGGTCTCCAAGCACCCCTGCCTGACTCTGGGACTGCGTGTCTTTTCTACCATGTGCTGCATTTAATGATAATTGCACATGATGAGGTTCATGCAAGAATATTTACTGGGATGTATAGTCAAATGGGCTAGTGTGGCATTTCACAACATTAACCTAAGTACCAGCCCTCAAAATGTCAAAACCTTATTTATAAATGAATTTTCTCTTTAAACACCATATGAACAAATCACTATCTCTTGTTCTTTCTGGAGATAGAAAGACAAGTCATCATTGGGAGATAATAAAAGCAGCAATGAAAAATAAGTCAGAGAAATAGATTGCTAACTCTGAAGCTAGTTCCTTCTGGGCCATTGCAGGCAAAGCAATTAGTATTATTTTCATTCTCATTTAGGAAATTCTCTGATAGTTTCAGAATCACAGAATTTCTGAGTAGGAAAAGATCTCAGAAATGAACTCACATCTGAAAAAAAGGGGCATTGCTCTCTGATAAATTGTTACTCAGATTTTTAAAAATGTATTTTGCCTTTTATTTTTGCCAGTTATGTGTAAAAATCATTTTAAACATTTGTTTTTAAAACTTTGAGTTCAAAATTCTCTCCCTTCCCCCTCCCAATTGATAATGAAACGATTCAATATGGTTTTTACATCTATAGTTATGCAAAATACTTCCATAATAGTCCTGTTATGAAAGAAAACATAAACCAAAAAAAGAAAAAAACACTCAAGAAAAATAAAAGTAAAAAAGTACATTTCAATCTGTATTCAAACACCATCAGTTCTTTCTCTGGAAATGACTAGCAGTTTTCATAAGTCCTTCCGAATCGTCTTGGATTCAGATTTTTCTGACTAAAGCAAATGAGAGCCATTCAACTACTGGGATAACCTGTTCTGTTTTGGAAGGGCTCTGATTGTTAGGAAGCATTTTTTTTTCCTTTTTCCATACTCTAAACCAAAATCTGCTTCTTTGAAACCTCCAACTTCTGGACCCAGATCTTTCCCCTGAGGCCAAACAGAATGACTCTACCAAATGAAAGTCCTTCAATTATATATTGACAAATAAGTGACAAAGCAGATAGAGGGATGGACTGACTTTGAATACTTACTAGCTGTGTGAGTGGTCAGGTCACTTAATCTTTGCCTCAGTTTCTTCAGCTATAAAATTGGAATAATAAATGCACTTATCTCACAGTCTTGTTGTGAATATCAAATGAGATAATATTTGTAAAATATTAGCACAGTACCTGGCACATAGTGGGTGTTTAATAAATGCTTATTTCCTCCCCTTCCTGCTGTTTAACCTCATTAAGTCTTTTCTGCTTCAAGCACTATTTCTTTTGGCCAATTCTCCTAAAATATGAGCTTTATCATTTTTCTCCATCCTGACTGCCCTGCATTGTATTTGGAGCTTATCAAGGACTTTGGAAACATATATATGAACAGTTAAAATCACAGTGGCAAGGCTGGAACCCAGAGAAAGGGGCAGCAAACCCTGCTGACTCAGTGCCCTTCCCTCGATCTTTCTGCCCTTTACTGTTCCTCTCTCAAGTTTTCAATGGTCCTCATCCAGTAAATTGCCAGCCCTTACTAACTTTTCTGAGGCACTTTAATGTATAAGTCCTTGGACTTATTTATTAACCTAGAACCTGAATTGTGACTTTAGCTTGTTGTTAAAGCATTTCACCATTTCGGACCAGACTTGGCTTATGCACCCGCCTGTTCCTTTGTTTGACATATCATGATCCTGTGTAAGACTCTCTTTGAAAACTTATGCAATTGGCAATTGTTCTTGACTGTGGACCCTGACATCTTTCTTCCCTTCTCTGTTTTCCTTTTGTCAAGGTTAAAGTGGAGTCTACTAAACTCTGGACACAAAGGACTAACATGAAAGAAAGACATTAATGACTTTGGCAGCAACCAACCTAGAAGCTTCCACATTTGTCTGTGCCTGCCCTCTCTCCCTTCAACCCACATACATCAATATATCAGTGACTGAGCAGCTGAATGGAT
Organism: Myrmecobius fasciatus; assembly: GCA_023553655.1. Classification (NCBI taxonomy): domain Eukaryota; kingdom Metazoa; phylum Chordata; class Mammalia; order Dasyuromorphia; family Myrmecobiidae; genus Myrmecobius; species Myrmecobius fasciatus. The sequence continues at coordinate 131,604 of JAJPUD010000113.1, forward strand.
TTCTGGGTCAGGTGAACCACTGGCCCCAGGACCTTGCATTAGACTAGATCCAAGTGGGATAATGCCATGCTTTAATATTTTTCTGGAACAGAATTAATCTCCTCTATCTGATGTGGAAAAAATTCTCAAGTAAATTATAAGTTCCATTTGGGAGACCCTCTGCCTCCAGAGTCACTGGTAGTCAGAACCATCAACTATGGCAGGGTTTTGAGTTAACAATGCTGTAGATCACAGGTCTACAGAAATGTCAGCTATTGGTTCCAAAGGTAGTCCACAATATTCAATTGTTTTCTTGATCAAGATTCAAATCTTCCCTCTGTATACTTACTCCCTCTATAACCTTGGCCAAAGTTTAGTTTCCATACCTTGTTTTACAGGATGTCCCAAACATCCTTTCTGGCTCTAAATCTATGATCCTACAATGAAGGTGAATCTTCTCTGCACTACATCAGACTGGCCCTCAAAAAATGGCTGAACCAGTTCAATGTAAAGCTGGGATAAATAGGCAGACTTCTCCCCTCACCTAAAGACTTTCATGGCTAAGAAGAACAACCCCAACTCTACAATATTTTGAGCTCATCATCTTAGCCATGGGCTATTTGATCACAATTGCAACCCATGCTCTCAGCTATGGGCTACATGACTAATTCTTCTTACAAATGAAGGTTCTACTTCTCAATTAATGGGCAGGCCATATTCATGCTCTCATTTATTGCAGAGATTTTGGAAATATCCGATGGACCAGTGGAGGATGAGCCAAGGAATACATTATAGGTTTAGGCAATCGATGAGTGTGACTCCCAAGCTTTTCTTGCTCTAGATGTATGTGAGAGTACAGCAGGAAACCTTGTCATTGGACCTTTCTTGTTCCCCCTATTTCTGTCAGCTCAGCATTATTTGAGGCACACAGGGTATTATGTTCTGGTTTCACTGCTTCAAACAACAAAGTCACCAATCCACCTGACAGCTCAAAGCCACCCTGACAAATTGACTGAACTTAGCTAAGATTTGGCCTCCAGCTATATTAAGACTCAGCAGATGTCTGCAGTCCATGGAAGGCTCACGGATTACATGCACACTTGCATGCACTCATGCATAGACACATGCAATGCATACTCATGCACATATGCACACATGTATGCAAAAGTACACACAGAAACTTTTATTGTATCTTTGACTTTGTACCACAAGGATGAAGGTATTAATTCACTGTGCCACAGAATAACTGACTCATCTGAAAGTGTTAATGCTGAGATTTATTTGGCCCTTTACTTCTTCCATGGGGGCCTTAGGTATTGTTTTCCAAATGGAAATGAGGGGAACTCCACTTGCAAAATTACTACATATATATATATATATATTATAATAGTATAAACTATAATATTTATACGATAAATATAGTTAATATTGGCAAGAAGAGCTACCTGGCCAGAGCCACTGCCCTATATCTCAGATAAAAATCCATTTTGATAGGCCACCTGAGGCTAGAAAGAAGGAACATTTCTAACTTAAAATTGTTTCCTTGAGAAGGAAAAGTTAAAGTTAGTGTTTTTCACCTAGTTTGGGGAACATAAGGACCTGGCCATTCTCTTTGGAATCTCTAAAGCAGCTACTAGCTTCCAGTGGCAAGTGAATTGTTTGTTTTTATTTACTTTAAGTGTTTCATAAGTTATTTTTTTTATAAAACTCACTTTAAATATTCCTTAAGTAAGCTTCCAAAGAAGCCATGATAAGGAGAGTCAATATGGTCCTATAGCTGGGAAGGGCTATTTGATCATAAGGCAATTAGATGGTGGGATGCAGAAATGTCAAATTTATGGCTAGCAGGCTTCAAGTAGCCAGCAAAACTCTGGAGTGCTCCCTGAACCAGATTAAAATATGACTGGAAGATGTTTAGCAATGTAAACAAAAATATAATAAAGCATAGACATGTTTTGTGATTTTCTAAAGCAATTCTCATCCCACAGGTATGACACCACTGGAGAGTGGTGAAAGGGGTACAATAACTGGAATCATCTGGAATAAGTGGAATGATTAGAATGGGAATTCTATCTTAATAACTGTGTGACCCTGGACAAGTATCCTAACTTCTTAGATTCAGTTTTTTCATCTGTAAAATGATGGAAAAATAGCACTTACTATAGAGTTTTGTGAGGATTAAATAAAATTTGTAAAGCTCTTCACAAATGTTGATGATATATAAATGCTAACTGTTACAAGATTTAGAGCAGAGAGTTTTATTGAGATAGTCTAGACCAATCACCTCATTTTACAAATGAGGAAACTAAGATCCAGAGAGATGAATAGACTTACCAAGATCAAATCCATAGTAAATAGTAGAAATAGGGTGTCTCAGATTTTATATCCATTCTTTGTCTCAGTTCATGATGCTTCATTCTCAGACATCCTTAAAGAGCCGTGAGTTCTCACACTGCTTTACCTAACTCAGCTCACACTCCTCCTCTTCTCTTAGGGCTGAGATTTACTGAGTTTTAAGTAACTATGAACTATTACTCCTTCCAAAGTTTCCTAACGTCACAGATTCATCCTAAAATCAGGCACGTGGCTTACAAGGCACTGGGGTCTGTGCCTTATAGCTATGTAAGCTTGGGGGATTCTAGGAGCACAGAGTTAAACAGAAGAACAAATCCATTGAGTAAAATCATAACTTGGGAATTCTCCTTTGTCTGCTTTTTTTGTCTATATTTCTAATTGTCTGTCTTCCAGATCCCTACCCCCTTCAGCTCCTAGCCCCAATTTTGTTGAGAGGTTCTTTTAATCCTTTTTAAATTTTCTACTTTAAAAACTCTCCAATGTTTATCTTGGGTTTATTTGGATAATATCTCCATGTGACTTTTTGACTCTGTCACTTTGCCTCAGTTTCTTCATATGAAAAACATAAGAAAATCTAACCTTCTTCCTTCACTGGGTTATAAGCATCAAATGAGATATACATGTGAAAGTGTTTAAAAATACATCTACACAGATTCAATCCGGTATTATTATATAGACAGGTTAGATAGACAGATAGGATTTTAAATTAAAGTAATAGAAAATAGAACTTAGCCAAGCATGCATTAAAAACGGTTCCATTCTCCAGAAACAGTGCACACAAGCTCAGCTGTTCTCCCCAGGTGTGGGCTTTGCATCAGGTGGTAATAATGCACCTTAGGAACAAACAAGGTAGACAAAGAAGAAAGTCAAACGCTAACATTTCTCATGTACTTTGCTGCCCAGCACACTCCCTCTCAATATGTTGCCTGCTTTCATTGTGCCCAAAGGTAAAAATAGTTGTACTTTCAAGTTTTTAGCTCAATAAATTAGGATGAGGGTCTGGGGCTGAGGCTCTAGCAGAGAGATCCCTGCAGCCAGTGATGTGTTTGGCCTTGAAACCCACGAGAGGGGGTGCACCTCAGGAACCCAGCCTTAGCTAATTGCTGCTCCTCACATGTCCTGTCTCAGAGCCCTCCACTAGAGGCTCAGGTGTGGTCTGGTAGGTTAGGTGTTAGAAAATGGGCTTTTAGAAAGAAATACACTCAACAAAATCTATTTATGCTTTTAAAATAAAGACAATTCCAGAAAATACTCAAAATTATTTGCTTTTATTTTTCTTTAGTCTACCTAAAATACAGATAATGGAAAGAAGGCAATGGGTCAAGCCAAAACCAGAAGGAAAAAAAGGCACTTTTTCAATGACATAAGGCAATTATGAACAGAAGGTAATCCTCCTTCAATTCCAGCAGGAGTTCAAGGCTATTTATATTGGTCATACTTGTTCTAAATGCCAAAATTCTTTGATAGATGGTAAGAAACATATGTTCTTTACTTACAAAAGCTTTTCTGAGAGGAGGAACGCTACACATTAGTTTGTATTTCATCAAACTCTGATCATTCTGTGTACCTCTACCAAACTGTAGCCTTAATTTTTCATATTTGTTTCCTTAAGTTTGTCCCCAAAAGCAGAGATTCTTAATCTAGTTTTCATGGATAATTTTCATGAAATTCTGTGATGAGAAAAAAATACATTTATACTAAATTCTAAACAAAATTTAAAAGTGTATGTATGTGTGTGTGTGTGTGTGTGTGTGTGTGTGTGTGTGTGTATATATATATATATATATATATACAGAGAGAGGGGGGGGAAGAGAGGGAGGAAGGGAGGGAGGAAGGGGAGGAAAGGAGGAAGGAAGAGGGAGAGGAAGGGGTGGGAGGGAGGGAAGGAAGGGAAGGAAGGAAGGAAGAGAAAAGAAGAGAAAGGGAGAGAAGAGAAGGGAAGGAAGGAAGGGAGGGAGGGAGGAAGGAAGGAAGGGAGGAAAGGAAGAAGAGGAGAAAGGAGAAAGGAAGGGAGGGAGGGAGGAAAACCATAGATTTCACCAAACTACCAAAGAAATCTATTATCACACAAAAGAATGTGTATGTCTGCCCTAAAGCCCCCAGGGACATTTAGGTCCCAAATAAATAGCCAATAACTCAACTGAACTCAATACATGTTAACCAGAATCAATCAGCAAGCACTCAGGAAGTGCCTTCCATGTGGCAGGCACTTGCAGGTTTCACTGTCCATTGTCATCAATTTGACCCAGGTGGATATATTGGATAATCTAGTAGAGGTTTCAAACTCTGCCTTGCTGCAATTGAAAGAGTTGGCCAAATGTTTAAGGAAATAAAGATGCAATGCAATGTAGATAATATTAATTTGTGCTTTTCTAAATCAATATGCAGCCTATAGGGATCCATTTCCAGGTTGGAAGCATTAACCAGAGGACAGCAAAACACAAAAAGAAAGTAGGGACTTAAAAGAAAAAAAAAATGAAGTGATCCCTTCTTTCAAGGTGCCTATATTCTATTAGGGAAGAACACAACATGTATATCTATAAATACATATAAAATAAACAGAAAGTAAATACCACAGTATTCTTCTGATAAATATATTCAGATGTTCGAATGATTCTCATATCTGAATGATTTCATCTGGCAAAATGGCAATTAATCAATGAATATCTTATTATCCTGCACAACTCTTTTCTATGTCTCCCAAAAATTTGCCATGAGAGTACATGCAATTCCCCCAAACACTTTGTTCTCTTGACATTAAGGAGATTATAGAAGAGTGCCAATTGTTGGGTTCTCATAATCCCTACATATATCAATCACTTGGGCTTCCCAACATCTAAATATTTTCACTACATATGAATGTTTTAGTTTACAGTAATATCTACACAAGAACTTAAAAAGTCAGTCTGTGTGTGTGTCTGTGTGTCTGTGTGTCTTTCTGTCTCTGTCTCTCTTTGGCTCTCTCTCTGGCTGTCTCCTTCCTCTTTCTCTCTCTCTCCCTTTTCCTCTCCCTCTCCCTCTCCTGCTTTCTATCCTTTCGTCTCTCCTTCTCCTTCTCCTTTTTCCTCTCTCTGTCTCTCTCTGTCTCTGTCTCTCTGTTTCTCTGTGTCTGTCTCTCTCTGTGTCTGTCTCTCTCTCACACACACGTATGTAAAGACTATTAAAGGAATGTAATGGAGCAAGACTAGGAATCAGTTTAATATTAAAAGAAAGAGAGAAAGCCCTTGAAAATAGCCTTGAATGTGATCATGACAACAGAAGCAAGGAGAAAAACATCTATCTCTCCACAGAACTTAAAGCCAGTGCTTGCACAGCTGCCATTCAGAGTAGGAGAGATTTCAGTTGAGAAATTGAAGCACAACCAGTCCCAGGTTAAGCTCTTAGTAGTTTTCTGATTCTGGAAGATGGGAAGGAGAATAAGAAGCATTGGAAAGAGTAATCCATTCAGTGCCATATGCTGGATACAAATCTTGTCCCTGTCAGTTCCTATCTCTGCAACATCAAGCACCTTCCAATAATTTTGCATCTTGGAAGATACAAAAAGGCAAATTAGGCTGATTTCAAAAAGGGTCATTTATCTGGTATATGTGGAATTCCTATAAGTACGTGAGTTATACTAGATGGCTACTGAGCCCTTCCAACTCTTAGATTCTTTGATTCTCTGTGACTCAGTATCATTAGTTGTAAAATAAAGGGATTAGAATAAATGAACTTGACCAGTTCTAAAAACAAATCTCCTATAAATCTATGGAAAGTAATGGTGAAGAGTAAAGGACATGTGGTCAGGAGTACATTGTGGTAGAGCATGTAAGGGCAGATTTGTAATCATTCCTAGGAGGAAAGCACAATCAGTCCTGTTTTAACCTGGCGGACCAGTGAGCTCTCTTATAGCGCAGTACTTATGACCCCAACATCATGATTGGGAAATGATGACTTAAAATAAAACTTTTCAATTTCTAGCATGTTTGGTAAGACCAAAATATGTTAAAATATCAATCAATCCTTAAATCATAGACTAAGAGCTAGAAGGCACTAAAGTACAATATTTTATTTTATAGTAGCAATAAAAAAATGGTTAAGGGATTTCTTCTAAATCATCAAGGTCATAGATGATCTAATCCAAATTATCTGAGTCTAAATCCAGCACCCATTCCAACAAATCACCTCTTGAATTTACTTATTTGATTCTTAAATTTGGACTAATGATCATAGATACCTTAACTTTTAGTCTCAAGGATAATTCAGCTAAGGAAAAGAAAGGACACATATAATGATCTAAGAATCATGGCTATCAATATCATTTCATTCTGAATTCTGGATTCAGAGTTTATCCACCTAGAATTATGTTAAGTAAAGACTTGGTAATTGTCTTTAAATTAATATAGCTAAAATTGAAAAATCTTACCAGAATAGAGAGATGTCAACCTACTGAACTCTGTTCTTTCTCAAGGCTAATTCCAAATCCCATACCACCTTCTCCTTAAAGTTTTGCCTGAGAACTCTGACTCATATATTCCAGTCTACATGTTTTCCTGGCGTACTGTCTATACCACATATTTGTGCACTTCAGAAATTGTTTTATTTTTATATTATTCTCTGCTTTGGATACTTGTTTTGTTTCCCTAACTTAATTATAAAAGGAAAAATCCATCTAATTTCCATTTCCTTGTCACATTTAGCATCATGTTATTTGACAGACTACTTTGGTAAATGGACTGTTCTGAGGACCTGCTTGGGGAGAGGTGTTTTAGACTGTCATGAAATATGCTGAGGTAGGTGGTTTGGGGACGTCTTGACTGGTAGGATGAAACCAAACCATCAAATTCAGAATGTTTGGCAAGGATCTAAACAACTTTTCCAGTAAGGTCTTCAGATCTAACTACATTTAGGGTTTCTCAAAAAGCTGTTATACACACTAATGCATTGTTGCTGGTACTATGAACTAATACAATCATTGGAATAACTTGGAATTATGTAAATAAAGTGGTAGGTATATACTTTAAGGAAGTAACTGACAAAAAAGAAAGGCTCCATATAAGCAAAAATATTTCAATAATATATTGTGTGATAGAAAAGAACTGGGATCACAACAAAGAATTATTGATCAGAGAATGGTTAGGCACATAATGTCATATAAATATAAGAGAATTATACTATGATATAAGAAAATCTGAACATGATTAAGATGGAAAACCAGAGAAAGACTTATACAAACTGATGCAAAATGAAGTAAGAATCAGAAAATATATACAATGAAAACTCAGAGAATCACTGCCACATAAAATCAAAAATGAATGTTGTAAAATATTTAAAAAAATAGTCTTTCCTGTTCCTTTACAGAACTGAGAGTCCAAAGGTATGGAATATTGCATATGTCAGGGATTTTTTTTATGTGTGGTCTATTTTGCTAATTTTTTCTTCCTCTTTTTAAAAATTGTTTTTGCTATAAGGGATTGCCTCCAGGAAGAAAGAAGGGTACAAGGGAAATGGATGCATACTGTACACAGCACACAACATACTAGGTGCTCAATAAATATACTTATTGGATAAAAAGGAATTGAGAGTGGAATCCAGTTTGAGTGTCTACAAAACTAACCTCTTAATTTACAAGTCTATAGCCTACAGTTTCTTTCTAAGAAGGCTGTCTTCTGTTGCAGGATGCTTAGTTCTTCCACTTTCATCTTTCTCGTGAAAAGAAGGCCCTCAATATGTTGCTATTCTGCTATCAATGGTTCCACCTAGTCTCTTACTAACAGCAATCTGGGATTGCCACTAAAAACTATAAGTGGTAGTTTCTTTAAGTCTTCAAATGACCTTTTCTCAAAGTGCACTGATGTCCAACACAACAAATGTTAACTGATGTTCTGAGCTGATCCTGGATCTTTGTTATTAAACCCTTGTTAGGCTAATCCCCTCCCAGTGATCTTGTAATTTAAACTGCATTCCTGGACAGGGTTATATAGTCCCACTGTGAACAACTTTAAAAAAATTTTGATCAAGGATAAAAAAAATCAGGAGGAGTTATTTATTATGTTGTTCTATGACAACTGTTCTTCATATACTCAAGAAGAAAATTATTTCCTCTATGTTATAAAGGGAGTTCAGCAGAAGTTCAGTTTTAGTTTGACTGTGTTCCAAGTAAACATTAAATGATTCTGTGATCTACCTTGGATGACTAGGTATATGATTTACCAGTGTGTGTGTGTGTGTGTGTGTGTGTGTGTGTGTGTGTGTGTGTACACACACACACATATATCTGTTCATTGTCTTTGAGGATGTGTTTATGTATGTTTTCATATTCTTGTCTTCTGAGTTTTTATCTTCTTTGGTTCTACTTTATTTATTGCCAAAGATACACTCATTCACAAATATTCTAGTCTTAAAACCAAAAACAATTCAGTTAGCCACTCTCAATACAACCTATTCTCAATGGTCATTACACATTACAGAAGAGGGAGACAGTCTTCCATGACTGGAGGGCACTCTGTCATTACCTCCCCTTCTTAGAATTCCTTTCTTATTTCATAGCATAAGCCATATACTGCCTCCTACCTGAGGTCTTTCTTGATCACCGTATTCCCTAGTTTTTGCTGCATTCTACTCCTTTAGAGTTCTAAGAATATGCTTTGTGAATAAATGTTACATTTATTTAAGGGTATATATATATATATATATATATATATATATACAAAGAGATATAGAGAGAGAGAGAGAGAGAGAGAGAGAGAGCGAGCATGCATATTCCTTCAGTACAATGTAAGCTTTTTGAGGGCAGCTCCTGTTTTATCTTTGTATATCTAGTACTTGACTCAGTGCCTTATACATAATAGGCACTTAATAATGTTTACTGAGAAACAACATAATTTAATGGATAGTAAATTGGTCATGGTGTCAAGAAGACAAGTTCAAATCCCATCTCAGAGGTTTCAGATTCTAATCTGCAAAATGAGAAAGTTAGACCAGATGGCCTCTAAAATCCTTTCAAGCTATAAATATGTGATCTTTTGTACTGGTGTGATGTAAAAAGCACTAGATTTGTCTGGATTAATGTCCTGTTCCTGCCATTTCAGAGTTCAGTTCCTGCCAAAAAATAATAATAATAATAAGGTATTTGGAATAAATTAAAAATTCTTATACTGGGCTTCATGAACTTGTTTTCTTTAACAATGTTACAGCTACTGGATTTCATTGTAATTAGTTTTCTTTATAATCTAAATATTCTAGTTTGCACATTTAAAAGCTTATTCTGAGAAGGGGTCTATATTCTTCATTAGACTTCCAAATGTGTCCATTACTCTAATATATGTGGATGTGTTTTGTGAGTGTGTTTGTGTGTGTGTGTGTATGTGTGTGGAGAGAGAGAAGGAGAGAGAAAGAGGGGGAGAGAGAGAGAGAGAGAGAGAGAGAGAGAGAGAGAGAGAGAACCAAAAATTTTCTAGACTGAAGGATTGCTATAGTCCTTTCCAGCTCCAAATTCTATAAAGGACTAAGGTTAGAAAATTACAATTATGTCAGTTACTTATAAATTTTATGTGTGCTAACCTGTTATGTTAACTGAAGTTTTCTTCATAAAAATTTAAGATTTAATTAAAACTTATCATAAATATCAAGGTTCATACATTACTGCCACTAATCTACAAGTTCACTGTCAACAGATGATGGATCTTATCCCTATCTACTTTTTAAGTAACTACGAGTGAGAGAGGGCTTAAGAGTCAACATACCAAGCATAAGACCTGTTTTTCAAACTTGAAAACATTTACTCTAGAACTAGGCCTAGACTGTGGTAAATTAAGTTGTCATTCTAAGGCAAAATTGCCATATCTAGCCTTCTTATAATCTCATGGAGATGAGATAGACAGGAAACATTTCCACCTAACAGCAAAAAGGAAGAGGAAGTTTATTAGCACACAGGATAGGGAAGTAAGGACCAAGATCAACATTATACAATATGGTTACATCTCTTAAGTATTTAAAAATGTTCATTGTATTTATTTCTCAGAAGGAAATCTAATTCAGTTTAGGCATGGAAAGGGGCTTTTCATTTAACTAGGTCAGAGAGCAGAGTCAGCTTTTAACCCCACTCTGAAACTGAAAGCCATTCTTTTACCAGGCTTTCTGACTAAAAAACAGACAGGGAAAGTGAAGAACCTGTAAGCCCTATAAATATCGGCTAATAAATGGAGTCTGATAATTTTCTTCCTTCCACAAGGACAAGAAGGTTGGTGTTTTAAATGAAACCAAACGTGAAGGTTTCATTCATCTTGAGGCAAGAGAAAGTCCTTCTGCTTGAAAAGGCATTCATTTAAAAAATCCAAGCAAATGAGTAAGACAGTTAAAGATTTTTGTTTGCTGGTTGGTTTAAATGAACCAATTTTCTGCCTCTGGACTGACATCATAGATAAACAGATCTTATGCTCCAGCTCATTAAATAATGGAGATCAGAGAATCCTAAAGGATCTTAGACCATCACATTATAGATCAAGAACTGAAACTAAGCCAAGATTAAACTAATGTATGTATGTGTATTATATATATATATATATTTAATACACACACACACATACATACACATACCACATACATACCTGGGCTATCTTAGTATAGTTTTGCTGGACTGTATTCATAGTTCTCCCTTCCCCACATCTATGTCCTCTCCAATTAATCTTTCACACAACTGCTTGCTGTGTGATCCTCTTAAAGCACAAATCTTACCATGTAATTTCCCTATTCAATAAATTTCAATGGCTCCCTATGAACTCAAAGAAATAAACTCCTTTGGCATTTAAAGTCTATACAACCTGTCCCAAAGCTTCCTCTCTTTTTAATCTTTTTTTTTCAACTAAGAGCAATTTATTATTCTCTCAATCCTGCCCTCTAAACTTACTTGGGAGAAAAAATTCCTGTAACAAATACACGTATTCAAATCTTAGAGAAACAATTTTTCATCTTATCCATGTCCAAAAAACGTGTAATCCATTCACACACATACATACATACACACACACATACACACACATATATATACATATGTGTGTAGTCCATCACTTCTCAATCCAGAGGTGGACAAAATTCATCATCAGTCCTCTGAAATCTTGGGTCATTACATTGATCAGAGTTCTAAAGTATTTCAAAGCAGTTAATTTAAAAATACTGTTATAATGCAATTTTTTCTCCTGCCTCTGCTCACAGTAAGTCACATGAGTCCTTATTAGACATGATTTATCTCCACAGACACTGTAGCCCAGCCAAATTAGCCTTCTTATTCATTCTTATAAAAGATACCCCATCTACTGCTACCTCCATATTTTCACACTTGCTATTCTCCATACCTAATAAATACTTCTTCCTCATATCCATCTCTCAGGATCTCTAGGGTTTTTTCCAAGCCTAAGTTGAGTTTCCACTTCCACATGAGACCTTTCCTATTGACCCTAAATATTAATGTCTTCTCTCTCACAACCACCTTCTACCACACATGATATCTCTTCTATATAATTTATAAATTATTTGATAACAAGTACAATTTTCATTTTTATTTTCATCTTCCCAGAAGCTAGCACAATGCCTGATAAGCATCTGCTGCTTAATAATTATTCTTGATGAAATGATCTACTCAATCATTCTAGACAGTTAATTCTGTGAAATGTTCAGCAAGACTTTGTGCCTCTGATATTTTGAGAAAGGAGTGGGATTAGATCCAGAAAACCTAGTCCCATTCCAATAGAAAAGTAACAGGTTGATCTACCCTTTAGTTAATTTTTTTCTGATAATTACCTATGACTGAAGATTTAATCTTTCTGAACCAATTTCCTTGACTGTCAAATAAAAATATTTGCCCTGTGTTATTCACAAATTTGTTGAGAGGAAAGCATTTTCCAGAGCCAGGAGCAACATATGGAAATACAGAAGTGAATTTAGACTTGATGTCAGGTAAAAACTTAACAACCAGAGTCATGCAAAAGTGGTAGGGGTCCCCTTTTGTTAAAGATCTTTAAGCAGAGGATGGAAAATAATATGTAGGTCATGTTAGAGTGGGATTCTTTGGGGTACTGGTTTAGATGAGGTGATTCAAAATTTCTTATAACTGTGAAATTTTATGATTCTGTGATTTGGTGAAAACTTAAAGTGTTACATAAATATAATTTTTATGACTGTTCAGTCATTTTCAATTATGACAGACTATGGGCTCATAAACCCTTTTTTGGGATTTTTTTTGGCAAAGAAATTAGAGTGGTTTGCCATTTCCTTCTCTAACTCATGTGACAAATGAGGAAACTGAGGCAAATGGGGCTGAGTGATTTGCCTCAGGTCACAGACTTAGAAATTGTCTGAGACTGGATTTGACCTGAGGAAGATGGATCTTCCTGATTCCCCTCTCTCCAATGTATTCCTTAACTGCCCTATGTATTATTATTCTTCTGAATATCCACCACTCAATAGAGATTATGGGGTAAATAGAATGAGATACATTTTTTTGATATAGCCAATATGAAAATTTGTTTCTCTAATATTTGAATATGTCCATTTGTTACAAGTGTTTTCTTTTTCCTTTTGTCTAGTGGGAGTAGCAGGAGTGAGAGAATAAGTTCTTGTTAAGTAGAAAAATAACCATAATAGGATTATTTGTGACCACAAGCAGGTCACATCATCTAACTGAACCTAGTTTTTCCTCATCTATAAAACTAAAACAATAATATTAATGCCATCTACTTTACAGAGTTCTGTGGAGATCACACAAAAGTACATTTATTATGATGCTTTACAAAATTTAAGGGATGGAGAGCAATTTGGAGCTATGCTCAAAGAGTTATCAAACAGTGCATACCCTTTGACCCAGCAGTGTTTCTACTGGGCCTATATCCCAAAGAGATTTTAAAGGAGGGAAAGGGACCCACATGTGCAAAAATGTTTGTGGCAGCCCTTTTTGTAGTGGCAAGAAACTGGAAATTGAAAAGATGCCCATCAATTGGAGAATGGCTGAATAAATTATGGTATATGAATGTTATGGAA
>JAJPUD010000113.1:154950-170012 GCA_023553655.1 Myrmecobius fasciatus
GGAGGGGAGGGGAGAGGAGAGGAGGGGAGAGGAGAGGAGAGGAGAGGAGAGGAGAGGAGAGGAGAGGAGTGGAGAGGAGAGGAGAGGAGAGGAGAGGAGAGGAGAGGAGAGGAAAGGAATATGATAGATGTAAAGTTACTACAAATGCTTCTATTTATCAGTTCTTTCTCTGGTTACAGATAGTGTAAGGTGATTTTTAAAGTCTAGACAAAAGCTCATAATCACTATGAATCATCACCTGCTATTAAGTCCCTCTACCTTCTAACTACAACTACACTTTGCTTATTTGAGCTTTACAAACAGCAAGCAAATCAATACTAGTACACCCTCATGAAATCCCTATTCTTTATGTTTCCCCCATCTAAATCACTCCTCCCAGGCTATCATTCTTCTGTATGCCTTGATAAGAAATATTTTTATCATAATTATAATCACTAGCATTTATATAGTCCTTTAAGCTTTACAAAGTCTTCTGACATATGTTCATTCACTTGATCTTCACAGCAACCTTATGAGGCAAATATTATACTCATTTTACAGATGAGAAAACTAAGACATAAAGATGTGGATTACTTACTCAAGGTCATTACTAGTTTCTCAGCAGAATTAGGACTCAGATAGTTCCAAGTACTTCTCTCTGTCTATTGTACTACCTAGCTGACTGCTTATGTGGTCTTCCCCTTTTTAAATGTAATTATCCCAGGGAGTATTTTTTGTGATTGTACTTGTATTCCAACCCCTTAGCACAATGGCTGGAACATAGAAGGCATTTAATACTCTTTTGTTCATTTACAGCAGTAAAATTTTACAAAATCTTCCATAGGAGGGACAGCCAGAAATACTGATCCAAAGCCCAGACTAACTATACAATAGAAAGGATCTCTTTTTATGGACATCATTCCTTTGAAAGAAAGAAGGAAATTAATTAAAAGTTCTGAAGCCCAAGGCAAATTAATTTTTTTTTTTGCTTCAGTCTCCTTATCTAAAAATTCGAAGTTTAGACTAGGAGATTTCTAAGACAACATTCAGCTCTAAAATTCCACAATCACTAGAGTTGATGAAAAACAAGCAGCCAGTCTAGAATTCTCCCAATCTGTTGTCAATAACACTAACTTTGTGCATAGAAGAGAAATGTTGAATTTCCACCCTATACTCTATTACCACTAACAGTTTTGGAATGTTTCTGTCTCAGCCAAAATAAAGTTCCCATGATGCCTGAAAAGTTGCCCTCTCAGTATAATAGGCAAGGCTTTTATAGAAGAGAATCTCAAGGACAGAACCCCAGTTTTTTTCACTGCAGGTCTCTGCTTCAAGATCTAATATTTCCAGTCTCCTTGTTTGACAGACAGTAGGAAGTCAGATACCAGTTAAGAAATGGACCTTGGAATCTTAACTTTGAAATACAGTAATTCTCAAAGACTCCATTTAGCAAAATCACAGATGTTTCCTGTATTCAAATTATTCTCTACTTACTTTGAGTTACCAATGACATGCATATATAGTAAGCTTAAAATAATTAATTTACTCTCTCAAAACTTTTAACACCAAAAATATGGGAAAGTTGATTTTCCTGACAAAGCTCTCTCTCCCTAGGCATTTGATCTTCACAATCACTCTTGAGGCAGCAACTGTATTATCCCATTATATATGTATATATATATATATATATATACATATATATAACAGGACTGGCCTGGGCATGCTCTAAAGTCCCCTTACACATTTCCCTGGACATGCTTCAAAGGCATTTTAAATATAGATCAAGAAGCAGGCATTGGGTGGTCTGCTAACTGCCAAGGACATACAGTTAAGTGGAGAGACTTGAACTTGGACATTCTAAGACCTTTTCTCCTTCCATCCTGTTCCCTACTTTATAATAGACACTTTTCCGCAAGTCATGGCAATTGTGTTTTGCATTATTTTAAGCAAAATTTCTCTATACCTTCAAGTGTCCTTGTAGCCCCACACACACACTTCTTTTCTCATTCCTTCTATCACATCCCCTAGGAGCACTTCCTTCCTTTTTGGAGACCAAATACCAGCATAATCCCTATGCCATGAAAGACAAAATCTGTCAATAAATACTGCAGCTGCAGGAAAGGAAATGAGGAGAGTCACTTTAAATCACTATCTCTAAAAGAAAGAAATGTATGTATGGTCCAGAAGGACATTATATGCAACACAATCTGGAAAGGTCTTCAATCCAAGCCATGTGAGAGGATAGTGCGGGGTCAGGGAATTCACATTGCTACTAACACTGACATTATTGTTCATGCAGATAAGCAGCTAAAATTCTCAGTAATAAGAAGCCCAAGAAATGGATCAATAGCCCGGAAAACAGACTAGGGCTCTGACTATAATGTAAAAATAAGTCTGTTGCCAAACTATGAAAAGATAAAATCTGCTGACCTATATATTTTAAACTGAATAAACTGATAGACCTCAGAATTGTCATGGATTAGTAATAGATTCACTTATATAGCACTGTAATTTTTACAGAGTATATTACATATTTTATTCCAGTTGTGTCATAACATATATATTAAATAGGTGATATTAATTGGATAAGGTACCAAGCTTGGAGTCCTAAGTTCAAATCTGCCCTTATACATTTACTGGTTGGGTGAGATAAGTCACTTAATCTTGTTTGCCTCAATTTGCTCATCTGTAAAATGTACTCCAGTATCTTTGCCAAGAAATCCCCAAATTGTGTCACAGAGAATTAGACGCAACTGAATAGCAATAACAATTATTATCCCGATTTTGTGGATGAGGAAACTGAGGCTCAGAGAAGCTTATTAGCTTAACTAGGACCATGCAGTTAGTGCACAAAGCTGGCTAGGTCTTCCTGACTCCAAATGTAATCTCTTTTACAATACCATCCTATCCCATTGAAGAAAACATTGGGACCTCTGATTTCCCATGTTTAAAGAAATGACTGGATTTGACTTTGATTTAGGGAAAATTTCCTGTCTAATGGATAATTCTTTAGCAAAGAATAAATTTCCTTTTTCTCTTGAAAAACTATAATAAAGATGAACTTGGCAAATAAATATTTTGACCCTTTTTGTAGTGAAAATGCCCTAAATTCAGACTACTTCAACAAGGTGTTGTAGAAAGGGGAACCAAAAAAAAAAAAAAAAAAAAAGAATGGCACAGTGGAAATAGTGATGGCTGTGATATCAAAGGATTCCCATTCCAATTCCAGGTTTACCACTTACAAATTGTTATATTAGAAACTTTACTTAAATTATCTGGAGTTTGGTTTCCTTAACAGCAACATGAGAATGTCAACTTCTTTCTCCTCCCTTCTGTTTCTATGCCATCTCCAGTCATCTTCTTCTATACCTGGCCAGTGGACACAGATAGCTCTGGAGGGAAAGTAAAATCAGCTACCTTGCACAGCTTCCCCCTCATTTAAATCCAAATTCACTTGTATGTTATGGTATTACCTCTCTGATATCATGATCCTGCTCCAGTATTCCATGTCTGGAATTCTGAGGGAACTGTCATTAAGGGAAAAAAATTGCTGTTACTTACCTGTTTTTAATTATGGAAAGGGAAATGCACAATATGACAATAGCCTCTCTTAATTATCTCCTATTTATCCTGTATGTAGCTTGCTTTGTATATATTGCTTGTATGTTGTCTCCCCCTAATAGATTGTAAGTTCTTTGAGAGCAGGAATTGTCTCTTACCTCTCTTTGTACCCCCAATCCTTAGCACATAGTAAATTTTTAATATTTAATTAATTAATTAATTTAAATTAATATTTAACTTTAAATATAAATTGATCGATCATCAAGAATAAAAACAACCAAGTAATAACTGAAAACTAAGAAGTTATCATCAACAAGCTTGACTTCAAAAAAGAGATATGATCAGTTACCATCACTCACCTTCTTGGCAGAGCGTGGGGTATTATGTAACATTGCATATATGTCAGATTGCATTTGATGTTTTATTGAACTGCTTTTGCTGCCTTTTGTTTTGTTTTGTTTTCTTTGTTGTAAGGGGTGGTTCTCTGGGAGAAGAAGAGAGAGAAAGATATTTTAAAATGAAGATAATGTAAAAAAACCAGACATTTAAATGTTAAAAAATATGGCTGATCTGTGGGTAGAGAGTATAAAAAGTAACTAAAGTTTTTCCTTAGGGAATTTAAACAATTAACTTTCTTCCCTTTAGGAGCAAAGGTAGAGAATTTGTGATGTGGAATATTGTACATTCTGTCAGATGTGACGTTGGTTAATTTTACAATCTTCTTCTGGAGCAATATCTTTTTTTAGTTTATTTATTTTTAATACACATTGTTTTATGAGTTATGTTGAGAGAACAATCAGAGTAAAAGGGAAAGACCATGGGAGAGATAAAAAAAAAACAGAAAAAAAGTGAACATAGTATGTGTTGATTTACATTTAGTCTCTTTAGTTCTTTTTCAGAATGCAGATGGCATTTTCTGTTCAAAGCCTATTGTGATTGCTTTGGATCACTGAACCACTGAGAAGAACCAAGCCTTTAATAATTGATCATCACATATTCTTGCTGTTATTGTGTACAATGTATCCTGGTTGTGCTTGTTTCACTCAGCATCAGTTCATGTAAAACTTCCCAGACCTTTATAAAATCAGCTTGTTCATCATTTTTATAGAACAACAATATTCCATTATCTTCATGTACCACAGCTTGTTCAGCCCTTCCCTAATTGATGGGAATCCACTTCTGGAGCAATATCTCCAAAGTTATATAGTATAGAGAGTAGACACAAAAGAGGAAGAAGCAGCAGCAATGGCAAAGAACAGCTGAGACACTCAGAAATTCCCACAAGAAAAAAAAAAAAGAAAGAACCATTCATGTCCTCAAATGCCTCAAAAATGCCTGAAATTTATTCAAAAAAAGCATTTGTTTTCTTTTTAAACAAAGTGAGGGAGGGCAACTAGGTGGTAGAATAGATAGAGCACCAG
Source organism: Myrmecobius fasciatus (assembly GCA_023553655.1). Lineage (NCBI taxonomy): Eukaryota > Metazoa > Chordata > Mammalia > Dasyuromorphia > Myrmecobiidae > Myrmecobius > Myrmecobius fasciatus. Next base: position 159,912 of record JAJPUD010000113.1, read on the forward strand.
TACTGGAATCAGGAGGACCTTGAGTTCATATCCAATCTCAGATACTCTGCATGTAGTAGCTGTGTGACCTTTAATGAGTCACAACCCCAATTGCCTTACTCCCCAAAATAATAATAGTTTAAAAAATAAAGCAAGGGAGGGGCAGTTAAGTGGCACAGTGTATAGAACACCAGCCCTGAAGTCAGGAGGATGTGAGTTCAAATCTGATCTCAGACACTTAACACATCCTCCTTGTGTGACCCTGGGCAAGTCACTTAACTCCAATTGCCTCAGCAAAAAAATAAAATAAAATAAAAAAAACAAGAGGAGCAATTTGGACCTCAATGGTATCACTGAGACTTGGTAGAATGAAATTTATGCCTGGACTATGGCTCTAGATTAGATTACAATATTCAGAAGAAATCCAATAGGTCAAAGGAAGATAGCCCTGTATATTCACAAGAAGATAGGAAGGAGCCAGAGAAGGAAAACATCAGGATAATTTGGGTAGAGATCAAATAAGAGACAGATATAAGTGACTTTTTTCATTAAAGGAAACTGGAGACCACTTGTATAGAAAGAACATTATAAATTAGACTGGAAAATGAACTAAAAACCTGCAGAGATATGATCCAGCAGTGATGGGGGTGCAAGGAGAAAGGGAAGATGCTTCAATATCAAGACCTTTATCAAGGATCTCTATTTACACCAAAAGTATGAGGATTGGCCTATTGCCAACCACTAGATGATTCCAGATTTGATCAATGATTGACCCATCTATGTACTAGAAAGTTCCTATGGACCCCAAAACTGGTCTAGTCAGCTTCATTAGACAAAGAATGCAAGGTTTTCCCAAGCATAATCACAGTTTAGCAAACTTCACTAATCCAGGTATGTGGTCAGCAAACCTTTCTAATTACAAAACTCTAGGGATCCATAAATGAGGCTACAATCTGGACAGCCCTCTGATTGATTGTTCCAAACATCCCTTTTCCACTCAGCCCTTGTCAATCCATCCTTCAACAATAATCAGATATAGCAGCAAAGACCCAGAACTCCAATTCTCAGTTGGAGTATGCAATCTTCAATATGCCTGTGCTACTCTCTAAAGGTCTAAGGAGCCATACACTTACATGTCTCTGAGGAATAAACTGCCTGATTTATGTTCCTTTGAGACCTTGTATTCTCTGTCAATCCTTCACCCATAATACCCTTAAAAAGGTACAATAGCAAATAACTAATTGACTTGCCATAATGATAAACTGATCTTCCAAAATGTGGAGGGAATGACAAGGGAAATTTTAATCTGAATACAATTCTCATTAATAGAGGGAAACTGGTTGTTGGTTGTTGCACTGAACAAGATTTGAACTTTGGAGGGAAGTGACATTCTTCTAAAGTTTATGATCAAGAAGGAGAAACAATCAGCATCATCTGGAATATATCCTTAATATAAGGAAAATATATCTGAAAGTGTTCACAAGGAAGATGGGATGCCACAGATTAAAATACTACAAGAAAAACTATTTTGAGAGGGAGATGATCTAAATTCTGAAAACAGAAAGGAAGGTAATTATAATGAAAAGGAAAAGGTAAATTCATCCTGGCCAAAGTGGATGCCCAGGGATCTCATCAACTAATTTAGATTTTAACAAGGAAAATATAGAAGAAAATAACAAGGAAAAAGAACACAAATATAAAACCATGGGAGAAAAACTCAAAAAGACCAGTGAGGGAAGCATAGGACGACGTCAACATCTCGACAGCAACAACAATAAAGACTTTTCAAAAGCTATAATGGGAAGAAAAGGAGGATCCAAGAAGGTTAATACTTTGGCTTACATAGGTTTCACAATAATGAGAAGTCAGAGATGCCAGTTTAGATTTTCTTTCTATTGGACAACCCCTTGTCAAGTTGTTTAAGAGTGGGGATTCATTTTGTATGTTGATTGTACTAGATAATAATTGATACCCTTTTCAATTTTCAAATTTTGCAATTCTGTAGTTCTCTCTTTTAATCTTTGTCACAAGGGACTGCATTCTGAGTAGGAAAAGAGAAAAGGTTATAAACTAATGGTATAGAGATAAAAAACAATAATAAAAATAAGATAATTTTAGAGGAAATGGCTAAAGCAAACCTACATGATAATATACTACTCTCTTTCTGAAGCATTATCACATGAAATACTGCAGTCTGGATAGTCCCCAAATAGACACACTCACAAACACACATAAGTATTCGTGATACTTCAATGTTCTGAAGAAGCAAATATTGGTTTGTCAGGATCCCCCAAACCCACAAATTTATAACATTTCTCTCTTTTCATATGAATAACAGCTTATATTAGTATTTAATTTTCAAACAGCCTTCTTACTGAGTGAGACATTACATAGAATGGAAGAATGATACTGTTCAATAGTACTAGTCAAGAGATAAAACATCTTATATCTGATTGCTATAGGTCATAATGATTATTGAGTATCTCCTACTTTTCACTTCACAGTACAGTCACTTACCAATAAGCCAAAAAGAAACAAAAGTTTTTCAATGGAATTTGTGCTTTCATATATACTGAGAACTTTCAATGTGTAAATTCTCTTCAGGGCAGTGGTATAGTAGATAGAGTGCCAAGCTTGGAGTCAGGAAAATTCATCTTTCTGAGTTCAGATCTGGTCTTTAATGCTAACTTCATGACTCTGAACAAATCACTTTACCCTATTTGCCTCAGTTTCCTCATCTGTAAAATAAACTGGACAAAGAAATGGCAAACCACTCCAATATCTTTGCCAAGAAAACCCCAAATGGGATCATGAAGAGCCAGACAGGATTGAAATAACTGAACAAAACTCTACCAATGCAGATAGACAATCTACAATATATAACCTTGGGGAACTGTCTAAAGCCCTACAAGTTAAGTGACATGCCCACAGTCACACAGCTAATATGTATCAGATACAAGATTTAAACTGAAGGCCAGTTCTTTTGTGTACTCTCCCACTCTACCTCTCAAAAAAAAGATACAACACTAAAATATATGTGTATTTATATATGTATGTGCATATAAAAACAATAAAAGTCACGCTTCCACTTTTTTAAAGCTCCCAATTATTGCTAGACAAGTAATATTATAGCACAACCTATTTTTTTAATGTAACATTAATTCAAGGGGTACAAACAAAATATAAACTATTATTTGTCAGCCAAGTATTCTAATTCCCTGAGTTTGGGTAGCATTTATTTTGGGTTAATAAGAGCATATTAATTAGCAGCAGTTTGAATCAAGAATCCTTCTAGATTGTGCTGAGTTCTAGCAGCTAATTAATTGTTTCTTTTTGATAATCTGTTTACAATCTAACCAAGTGTCTAAGCAAATGGCTTATAGGATGAATCAGAAATAGAAATCAGCACATGCATTTTGCTCAAGTTCTCATTTTTTTACATTGAAAAAGTTCTAGGTGCTACTTTATGTAAGGTTACCAACAAGTCCACACTTTCCAAATGTAACAAGGTCAGGATAAGTGAGACAATGCATGGAGAATCTATTCCAGATTTAGATTATTTAAAATCTTAGGGTACTTATCTTTCCTAGGCTTTATAATTTCACTAAAAATATTCACTCCTGTTGGTCTAATTGTAGCCCCAGAGGAAAACAGAGTACAGCAATAAGTGGGAGTACTGTGCTAAAAAATTATCCATATTGAGTAAAAATGGCAAATTTGACTTTTTGCCAGCTTCATCACTGAGCAAAAAAACATGTACTTTTCAGTCATGAAGGTTTGCAAATTTTGCCATAAGCAAAACACATTTTTATTGCATCCTGAGTAATTTCCCATGATAGAAAAATATTTTCCACCTCACTTTAGAATTTTGTCTCACAAAAAAAAGACTTTGTAAAGAAGTAAAATACAGAATACCCTGTCCAGCAGAAAGCAAGAAAAAAAAACAGAGTCCAAAGTGTCTGGGTTGAGCAGGGAGGGTGAAGTGGGGTAGGGGGAGGGCAGAAGAAAGACACTTACTCTTCAAATTCCTCTGGAAAACACAAAAATTTTCAGGATGGAAACTCCCAGCATTAATCTGATAGGCCAGTATCCCTGGGGCACTCAAGCACACTAATGAAAGGGCTGGTAAGAGTTTTCACACTTTCAAAGAAATATCAGAATGCAGTTGGAAGGTAAGTGAGTAAATGAACCTGTTCTCTGGTCCAGACAGAACCAAACAAGTTCTGAATCTACTTCTTTAAGGCAGGAGTCCTTAATCTTTTTTATTGCATTTTAACCCCCTTTGCCAGTCAGGTGAGGTCAATGAACTTCTTCTTATAGTCATTTTATATGCATAAATAATTTATTTAACATTACAGAAGAAATTAATTATTTTGAAACACTATTATCCAAGTAGTAAAAAATAAAAGTTCGCAAACACCAGGGAAGGAATAAGTACCAAATCCAAGAGATACCAGAAAAATGCTCAATAAACTACTGGTAAATGAAGGAGTGGATGTGAGAACGAAGGTATTAAATCTGTTGTGGCTAACTTTGCAAAGTAACTGGTCCAGGTCATCCACAGGAACATTCAGTAAATACTGTTTGATGATGGTTTAACACACTGCATGGGGGAAGGTTCTCCAGCATAAATAGTCCAACTCACAACAGGTCTTTCCTTCAGGTATAAAGCCAAAGAGATGGGGCAGAATCCAGTCAAAGGTTTTTATCCAAGACTATAAGGCCTGAAAGAAGCCATGCAGTCTAGGAATCTGTGTGGGGTCTACTTGGGCCTAAAACCCCTGAACATGCTGATTTTTTTACCAAGCTTGGTAAAAAAAAAATCTCCACATCATTCTCTTCCATTCATTTTCCATAAACAATTAGCCTTTTAAAATTTTGTTTTAAGTTGATTAGGACTTTATTGACTCACTTGAAAATTCCCAGATAACCCCAGGATCTAAAAAGACCCTTAGTCTGCTTGTTGATGGTTACAAACCTCTTTTCAGGGTTGGGGAAATGCAGACTGCACACCCACATGCACATAGGCCACCCAACAAGCCTTTTGGCAGGAGACAGAGAAAGAATCCTTCTTCCCACCTGCAAGGCAGCTGAAGTGCTAGGAGGCACCAGAGCACCTGTGTATACATACCTCGGGCTGTGTATGCATCGTCCACAGAAGGCATGGCCAAGGCAGAGCTGAACTAATGAACATACTGGTCCCATTCCACACACACACACACACACACACACACACTCTTACCTCTACACTATTGTTCTGATCTATATCTGGCCAACGGACCAAGATGGCTCAGGAGGAAAGTGGAAAGTGTGAAGCAGGTGTCCTTGCACAGCCCTCCCTCTCTGAAATCTAAATCACCTGCATGTCATGGTATCACCTCCCTGCTCTCTTGGTCTTCGAGAATGAAGGACAAATAATATCAATAATAAATGTCCTGGGAAAGGTTGTTCTTAGACTCTGGAAAATGGCACCAGGAGCTACCCTCCTACCAGTTGCCCTCTGTCATAGACAGCTAGAGCAAAACTCTAGTCCATAATAAGAACATTCTTCAGTTTAGCCAGAAGCAAAAACCCTGAAGAATAGAAAGAAAAGAAAAGAGGGATGCTCTTGCTCTCAAAGACTGTTCTTGAGGCAGCTAGGTGACAGAGGGGATAAAGTGCCTAGCCTTGGAGCCAAAGGATCTGGAGTTTTGTGGGGTTTTTTGGTTTGTTTGTTTTGTATTTATATAGTTTTTTTGGTTGGTTGGTTGATTTGGTTGAACAATTGTTCTTTTTTTTAAAGACAAGGAAGCAAATTATTTATTGGATGTCAGTGAATATGATTAAATAGTTACCATCATAAGAAAGGAATAAGAAGTTACCAAATCACAGCATAATGTAAGCTAGTCTTACTAATTGTGGAAGTTTTTCTCAGTTTCTTCATCTGTAAAATAGGTATGAGAATAGAACCTACCTCTCAGGGTTGTTTTAAGAGTTAAATTAGCAGGTACCTAATAAAAATTTAATTACTTCCTTCTCCTTCCTCATATTTCAGAAGCAGAACATCACACCCCATTCCAAAATAAGGTCAAAATGGATACATGATTTGTTCATAAAAGATGAAATCATAAACAACTTAGGAGAGCAAGGGATAATTTAGTTATCAAATCTTTGAAGAAGGGAGGGATGACCAAAGAAGAACTAGAGAACATTATGAAATACAAAACAGATAACTTTGATTGCATTAAATTAAAAAAGTTTTGTACAAACAAAACCAACAGAAACAAGATTAAAAGAAAAGTACAAAGCTGGGAAAAAATCTTTATAGCCAGTGTTTCTGATAAAGGTCTCATTTCTGAAATATATAAAGAACAGTGTCAAAATTTATATCAATACAAGTCATTCCTCAATTGATAAATGAATAAAGTATACAGAAATTTTCAGATGACAAAATTAAAGACACTTATTGCCACGTGGAAAATGCTCTAAATCACTATTGATTGGAGAAATGCAAATTAAAGTAACTCCAAGATACCACTTCATACTTCTCAGATTGGCTAAGATGACAGGAAAAATAATGATAAATGTTGGAGGGGATGTGGGAAAATTGGGATACTAATGCTTTGTTGGTAGAGTTGTGAAATAATCCAGCCATTCTGCAGAGCATTTTGGAACTATGCCCAAAGGGCTCTAAAACTGTGCATACCCTTTGACCCAACAGTACTATTAGTGGATATGTATTCCAAGGAAATCATAAAGAAGGAAAAAGGATCCATATGTGTAAAAATGTTTGAAGCAGCTCTTTTTTGTGGCAGTGAAGAACTGGAAAATGAGTAGATGCCCATCAGTTGGGGAATGGCTAAAGAATTTGTGGTATATGAAGATAATGGAATATTATTATTCTACCAAAAAAAATGCTGAACAAACTGATTTTAGAAAATCCTGGAAAGATTTACACAAACTGATGCTGAGTGAAACAAGCAGAACCAGGAATACATTGTACACAATCACAACAAGAATGTGCAATTATCAACTGTGAAAGACTTGGTTCTTCTCAAGTTCAGTGATGCAAAACAACCCCAATAGACTTTAGACCGAAGATTCCATCTGCATCCAGAAAAAGAATTGTAGTGATTGAATATAAATTAACACATGCTATGTTCACTTCTTTTTTGTGTTTTTTTCCCTCTCCCATGCTTGTTCCCTTTTGTTTTGATTTTTCTCTCCTAGCATGATGCATAAAGCAATGTGTATTAAATATAAATTACTTAAAAATAAAAAATAAACAGTGCAAATAGTGACTGGGGTTAAGGAAGGTCTTTATTGAAGTACTTTCCCTAAGAGGTATGTTAAGTAAGCATGGACAAGCCACTTAATATCTCAGCCCCCACCTCATCTTGCCAAATACACCTTCACCACCAAAGCTACTTTTTAAGTCTATAAGTTACAAATGAATTGCCAATCTGATTCAGGATATATAGGACTTCTCCACAATATAAAATTACAGGTCCAAATCCTTTCTAAAAATACAAAACAAAATTCTACTCATATTAATATAGTCTTTGGTGGTCACAAAGCAGCTTAACAAACATATTTTAGAGGTGGCTCTTCCTCATAATTCTATGAGAAGAGTATAATAAACATTCTCCCCATTTTTCAACTAAGGAAGGTAACTTACTTAGGGTCACATATTCAGTAAGTGGCAGAGCCAGGAGTCCAAGGCCTCTAAAGGCCTCTAAATGCCATGCTAGTCTGAGGAATGGGGGTGAGTCAGGAGGGTCTGGGTTCAAATCTCACCTCTGACACTTACCATTTAAACTCTCAAATTTCTTCACTATAAAAGAAAGGAGCTAACCTAGGTGTCTTTGAAGATCCCTTCCAGAATGAGAATTATGATCCAATGGTACAATTTCCCAAGGCCCAGTAATCTATAGACAGCACAATATTTATACTAGCTCTTTTTGTGGTTGTTCAGTCATTTTTCGGTTGTGTTCTACTTCTTATGACGCTTTTTGGGGTTTTCTTGGCAAAGATAATGGAATGGTTTGCCATTTCCTTCTCCAGCTCATTTGACAGATAAGGAAACTGAGGCACACAGGATTAAGTGGCTTGCCCAGAATCATACAGCTAGTAAGTATCTGAGGCTAGATTTGAATTCAGGAAGATGACTCCAGGCCAGGTGTTCTGTGCACTAGCATAGAGGGACCTACCTACCTCTACACTAGGCCCTAAGACAACATAAAGCTTGCTCTAAAACAGAAATGAAACCATTTTATCTTTTATTATCGTTCACAACACAGGAGCTGTCTGCTGGACATTTCTGCCACAGTCATTTACAAAGGAGTTATTACCACAAGCAACAGGATTATCCATAACTCAACTATGTGCAAATACAATGTCTCACAAGAGATGAAAACAACAGTAAGAAAGCAGCCAAGACAGGAAGAAGAAATGGGTCTGTCCCCTTCTTCTTTGGTTCTTGTTTATGTCATTATTCATTTCTTGAAATTAAAGATGGTTTTTGAACCCGTGTTTAATTTGAAGACAGATAATGGCATAAATCTGATTTCTAGCATAGTTATATTAAAAACTTCACCTCAATGTTCTTAACTTTTTTAAACATGATTAAAAAATAAACTATCATATTTCTCAAGTCAATTTGGATATGAGCTGTTGTTTTTAAATGGAAATCAGAAACCACTTTACAAACTCTTCCAAAAAATATTGTTCAAGAAAATTATCCTTCAAAGGCCTCATTTCTAAAATATATAGAGAATTGACTCAAATTTATAAGAAATCAAGCCATTCTCAAATCAATAAATGGTCAAAGAATATGAACAGACAATTTTCAGATAAAAAAAATTAAACTATTTCTAATCATATGAGAAGGTGCTCCAAATCACTATTTATCAGAGAAATGCAAATTAAGACAACTCTGAGATACCATTACACACCTCTCAGATTGGCTAAGATGAGAGGAAAAGATTAGGACAAATATTGGAGGGGATGTGGGAAAACTGGGACACTGATACGTTGTTGGTGGAACTGTGAACGGATCCAACCATTCTGGAGAGCAATTTGGAACTATGCTCAAAAAGTTACCAAATTGTGCATACCCTTTGACCCAGCAGTGTTTCTATTGGGCTTATATCCCAAAGAGATCTTAAAGGAAGGAAAGGGACCATGTGCAAAAAGTTTGTGGCAGCCTTTGTAGTGACTAGAAACTGGAAACTGCCCATCAATTGGAGAATGGCTTAATTAACTATGGTATATGAATGTTACAGAATATTATTGTTCTGTAGAAACGACCAGCAGGATGATTTCAGAGAGGCCTGGAGAGACTTGCATGAACTGATGGTAAGTGAAATGGGCAGAACCAGGAGATCATTATACACAGCAACAAGAACATACGATGATCAATTCTGATGAACATGGTTCTCTTCAACAATGAGATGATTCAAACCAGTTCCAATTGTTCAGTGATGAAAAGAGAGTCATTTACACCCAGAGAGAGGACGGGACTACAACATAGCATTTTCACTCTTTCTGCTGTTTGCTTGCATTTTGTTTTCTTTCTCAGTTTTTTTTTTCCTTCTTGCACCAATTTTTCTTGTGCAGCAAGATAACTATATAACTATGTATACATATATTGGATTTAACATATATTTTAACATATTTAACACATATTGAACTACCTGCCATCTAGGGGAGAGGGTGGGGGAAGGTGGGCAAAATTTGTAACAGAAGATTTTGCAAGGATCAATGTTGAAAAATTACCCATGCATATGTTTTGTAAATAAAAAGCTTTAATAAAAAATTTAAAAAGGAATATAAAAAGAAAAAAAGAAAGTTATCCTTGTCCAAAAATATGAGGAGAACTCATAGTACCCAGTGAAATTAAGTTTAAAAGTTTTAGTCATAACAAAGGCCTGGCTATGTTAAACTCAATGGAACAACTTTGGAGAAAGGAGAGGAAGGAGGAAAGCATTCTTCACACTCAAAATTCTCAAATCTGACTGCCTCACTGCCAATTCTCCTGTGCATTAAAACCCAGCATTAGCCTACTCTCCCAACCAGGAAGTAGGGTGTGTGTCTATGTGTGTGTGTGTGTGTGTGTGTGTGTGTGTGTGTGTGTGTGTGTGT
>JAJPUD010000113.1:174955-245577 GCA_023553655.1 Myrmecobius fasciatus
GATAGATAGATAGATAGATAGATAGATAGATAGATAGATAGATAGATGCTGGTGGTGCTGGTGGTTCTTTGTTCTCGAAGAGAACCATGACATCAAAGAAGTGATGTCATGACATGAAAGTGATCTAGAGTCAAGTGGAGATGGCTGACTGGATGGGTGGCAAGGGAAGGGAAGATGGATGGGTGAATAGATAGATAGATGCATGGATGGATAAATGGAGGGATGGAGGAAGGGAGGGAGGGAAGAAGGCAGGCAGGCAGGAAGGAAGGAAACAAAGAAGGAATGAAGGAAGGAAGAAAGGAAGGAAGTAAATAAGGAAGGAAGGAAGGATGAAAGGATGAATGGGTAGATAATCTATGTGTATTTCTTTATCTTCACATCACTTTTTTTGTCCTTTCAATTATTTGTCTTTCCCCCCCCTTCCCCCAATCTAAGGAAATTGTGCTCCTGAAGAACATTCATTACTTCTCCAATTGCCAAACCCATATCTTTTTTCAATCCTTGACCTACTGGTAATGTTTAGAAGATTCCTCCCAACTGTCAGCCTTTTTCAAAGCATTTAAAAATATTTATTTAATAAGCATTTCTTTCTCTCTCCCCTCCCTCCTCAGTCCTTCCCTCTATCCCTCCCCCTTCTCCTTTTTTCTCCCAGTCTTGCTCCCTGCTAATCCCACACCACTGAAAAAGAAAAATGAAAATTCTTGCAACAAATATGAGCAGTTGAGGGAATCAAATTCCCATACTGGAAAACTCTGTCCTCATTTGGTTTCCAGCATTCTGCTTCCTTACAGTTCTCCTGGACCTCTGGCTATGCATTTTCTATCTTAGTCACTGGATCCCTCTCATTCTCCTGCCCTTCAGATCATGACATTCCTCAGGGTTCCGATCTTGGCATGTTTCTGTCTCGACATTATCTCCCTTAGCAGTCCCATCCATTTCCATGGCTTCAACTACTAAATCTGTTTGTACAGACCTAATACATCTGCAGCTGTCTCCTTCGAATCCAACTGGGAGAGAAATTGGAGTAATAGGAAAGGAACCAAGCCAGACACTCAAATGCTGGGAGATATTTACTGGAACTAAAGTATTGAGGCAAGGGCTTGGTTATAGGGATATCCAATTCAATCTTTGAAACATTTATGAAACCCCTACTATGTGTAAGGTACTATGTGCTAGTGACACATGGACAAAACTACAAGTAGTTTATACCCTCAAGGAGTTTACAATGTATTGGGATCATTAAAACACAGATATATACATGCAGACACAAAGAAATTACATGAGGACTGTGAGAACAAACTAGGGAGATGAGAAAAAATTTCCCATAAGAGGTGTTATGGCTTAAAAATTGACCTACCAAATAGAAAGGTAATCTTTGGTAAGAGCCTTTGGTTCTCACCTAAGGATCCTTTCAAATAAATCAACAAATATCTATTAAGTACCTACAATGTGCTAGGCACTGGAGTTACAAAGGGAAAAAATTGAAAGTCTCTAATCTTAAAATGCTTAATTCAGTAAGAGGAAAATAACATATATACATAGGAAAGAAAAATATCACATGTATATGCATACATATATGTGTGTATATAAGTATACACATATGCACAGTAAATACAAGATAATTTTATCAGATAATAAAAGAAAGGTACTGGCAGCTAGAAAGGGAAGAAAAAAGAAGGGAGTGAGCTTTTATTAACTTATTAAGTGGCAGGCAAGAATCAGATGAGACTAGCCTAACTTTAACCTTGGTAATTGGGTACCTAAGTAACACAATTCATAGACACCTGCATTTAAAATCAGCTGTGTGATCTTGAGCCAGTCAACCTCTCTTTGCCTCAGTTTCCCCATCTGGAAAATGGGACTAAAATAATAATATCACTACCTCTCAGGGTTAATGCGAGGATCAAATATTCATTAGCACATTATGCGGCAAACAGTAAAAAATATAAATTCTAGCTATTGTTATTAATGTTAAGATAAATATATATTAAATTTTGATGTATACTAGACCTTTTTTAAGGATACTGTTTGAATCTATAAATTGTTTAATAATCGTGTTGTGGAAATTTAAGGTATTTTCTAATCATTTTATATTTAATATTGAATTCTTTGAAATAATTTATTTCAAATGATTTGTTACATTTAACCAACATAATAGAGAAGATATAAATCTAATTAGTAGAGTTTGTTTTTGTTGTTTTTGCTTCAGAAAAAATGGGGAATATAACAAGTTTGAAGACACATACTTGGGATCTCATTTATTAAGTACCTTCAAAGTGCCAGGAACCATGCTAGGCTCTCCAAAATTCACAGTAATAAAGAAAGGATATAAACAAAGACAAAAAAACAGTTCTTATCCTCGAGGAGATCAGTCTATTAGGGAAAACAACTTATAAAAAGAACTTGAAAAGTCCATGAAGGAGCCAGGGTACCTAATTCCCAGGAATGATGAACATGCAGCTGGGTGGGGAATGATAAGATGAATGCACTGGGTTCCCCTGTTAGATAGAAGATCTGGGAGGAGCACTCTCTAATATCACCCTACACCCTCTCCAGTCAGAGGGAAGAAAAGATTCTGGTATCAGAGGGGACTAGAAGGTGAGAGAATCTAGTAAAAAGATGAGTTGCTAGAGATAATGATGAAGTCCAGTAGAGTTTATCAACTGTGAAGAATGAGGCTGGTAAAGGAGCCATAGTAGGCATCCATCCAAAGTTCAGCATAAATATGGTAAGCTCTCAGAAAAGGGGAACTGGAGAGAAACTAGGCTGCCTAAGGTGGTACAAGCCAACCCAAGTGAAAAATGGAGTTCTGCCAAGAAAATTAATAATTTCCAAGTACTTCCAGCCTAGAAAGAATCAGGAGTCTAATGCTCAAAAAAGGGGGTTGGGAAAAATAAATTAAGACCCTGTTTACTAGAACTGGAGACAGAGTTTAAGGTAAGATCAGCATCAAAACTGCCTTGATGCCAAACCAGTGGCCTACTGTGCCATGGCTGTATATCCACCACAGGGAGAGACATGTGTTCCAGAGTAGAGGGCAGGGCTGAATGTAAAAGTGGAGGTTAAGTGGTCTCACAGGTGATTGACAGAGGAGTTAGCAGGAACTTACAGGTCAATAAGCAATGGGCCTTGAAATAGGCCTTGGGATAAAAGTAAACTTTCAACAAAGGAGACTGAAAGGCTTTCAGAACAGCATGGAAAAGAGGAGAAAAGCATTTGTAGACCTTTAAGAGTCCCATCTATTCACTGCCTATTTGCTCAAAGTGATATGTGAATGTGATTTAACAGGATTATGAATTTCCTCCCATTTTTGCTCCTGCCTCCCATCTGCCTCTTTCTGAGTTCAAATCTCACTTCAGACACTTATTTAACTGTATAATTCTGAACCCCATTTGTCTCAGTTTCCTTCTCTGTAAAATGAGTGAAAAGGAAATAGCAAACCACATTATATTTGCAACTACTTTTCCCAAATGAGATCACAGAGAGTTGAACGTGACTTGAAACAACTTAACAATATATCACTTTAACATCTACAAATGCTTTTCCTCACAAAACTGTGAGATTGATAGTACAAGTATTATTTTCATGATATCATGATGTGAATAATCTATGATTTCACCAGCATACAGAAATCCCAGTGTGAGAACTCTCTCTAACAAGTAAAGAAGTCTTACTCACAAAAAAAGTTGAGGAAGTTGCTCAGGATCACACAGCCAAGTAAGTGTCAGAAGTGGGGTTTGAACAGAGATCTCTGAAAGCCAGTAATTTACTCCAGTTAATGAGTATCGGAACCAAGATTCAAACTCTGGTATGATTCCAAGCTTTGTATATCAAATGCTTTGGCAACCACAAATAAATATCAGTTTATACTAGGATTGCTGAGCCTGTCTCCTGACTCTGGAATACACAAAGCACTAAATTTAAATATCCATAAGAAACTGCATACATTTCCATGTATTAAAAACACACATCAATAAAGAACAAGTTATTTGAAACAAAATATTAGCCTGGAAAAAAGTATAAGCAGAAAACTCAATTCACAAGTTTGCTAATTGCTTTTATTGACCCTGGACATTAATTTCTATTTGATCTTTTGCTATGGCATAGGTAATTACTGAAAGGTGAGTCTAGTGCAAATTGATGTACTAGATAGGAATCTCCCCATATGTACTTTTTGAGACTTTACCCATGATTTCCTCTCTTTGCTCCTCTCACAGACCAGAATGATAACATGATAAAGAAAGTAGGATAGAGTAATTGTGATGAGTAGAGGCATCTGTGGTCATCCACACACCTGAGAGGGGTTCTATCCTTAGCGTAATAATGGGATTAACTAACATTAGCCCCTAAAATGAAGGAAAGCAGGACTTTATGCTGATGTTTACAGATTGCCCATTATATTTATAGAGTTGGAGCTATCCCTGGAGGAGAGGAGTCAGGAGGGAGAGCCAGACAGGCAGGAAGACAGAGGAAGAGGTAAGGACTACTTTATAGCAAAGCATGGTAGATGTGGGGGTCCGATCTACCTGAATGACTCTTGGGAATATTCTAAGAATGTAAAAGTTTTCTGGATTGTGCTGTCAAGTTTTCTGAATTCTTGGGTGCAGAGAATAATCAAGAGCTTGGTTCTACCATTATCTATGTTAAAAAGTCAGCAAGAAAGGAATCCTGATGATACTCTCACCTCCATTGGAGGTAATGAGATGTTGGGATACCTCTAGTTCTGAGTTTGGGTAAATTTCTTGAATTGACTTATCTGGTTTTATTTCCCTTGGAAAAATTTAACATGCTAGTTTCTCAGCAGACTTGAAGGCAAAGGTTTCCTTTCTGTGCCTCAGTTGCTTTTTTAAAAATTCAGAGGGATTACTTTATTTTATCTCTTAAAGAAAAAAATTGCTTTAATGTTTCTTTTAAAAGCCTGTCATCAATGTATGTATTAATATAAATCACGCCGACAGATTCAGTAAATAAATGCTCATGTGGACTAAATTGGGAAATACAGACAAGCTCCAACAATTTGTAGTGGCTTTAGGTTATAAGTGGAAATGCCTAAGGGATAACTAAGTAGGCTTAGTTATCTAGAACATTATTATCAACAACAACATTTGTTATTATAAACTAGTATTTTTATAGTAATTCAAGGTTTACAAGTGCTTCATTATGCTAATTAATTTGATCTTCATAACAATTCTGTGAGGAAGGTACTATTATTATCCCTGTTTTACATGTAAGGAAACTGAGGCAAACAGATGTTAATCAACTTAACCCAAATCACACCACTGGTATCTGGAGGCAGTTGATGGCTCAGTGGATAAAGCACTGAGGTCAGAAAGACTTGAACCCCCAATCCAGCCTCAGATATTTCCAATTGTATCACTCTGAGCAAGTCACTTATTGCATGATTGTGTGACAGAAGGATCCAATGGAGAAGGAAATAGTATTTTTGCCAACAAAACCCCATGGCCAGTATCAACATGACACGGTGCAAATAACTTGCCAAGGATCATCTCACTATTAAATGTCTGAGACAGGATTTGAATTCAAACCTTCCTGACTCCAAACTTACTCTGACTATACCACTAATATTTAGAGAATCCATAACATTTCAATTGTCCTTCTGAGATTGTTAAATATGCATTTCTGTAAGCTTTGATTTGGCTGAAGAAATTCCAAGTCACCTTCACATATATCTCATCATTTCTTTAAATAAATTCATTACTTTTTAAAAAGGGAATTGAGTTCAGCATTCCACAAAAGAAATACTATAGCCAAAAATTATGATTTAGGAATATGATTTTTTGTGTACACATACTAGATTTAAATCTATACTCATAAAAATTAAGTGTGAAAAATGTCTGTTGCTTAACATTCACTCTTTTTGTTGTGTGCTTGCATTTTATTTTTTCTCATTTTTTTCCTTTTTGATTTGATTTTTCTTGTGCAGCAAGATAACTGTATAAATGTGTGTATATATTGAACTCAATATACATTTTTACTGTGTTTAACATATATTGAATTACTATTGAGGGGAATGGGTGGGGAGAAAGGGGGGAAGTGGAATACAGGGTTTTATAAGGGTTAATGTTGAAAAATTATCCATGTATCTCTTTTGAAAATTAAAAAGCTTAGGGTATCTAGATGGTGCAGTGGATAGAGCACCAGCCCTGAAGTCAGGAGGACCTGAGTGCAAATCTGAACTCAGACACTTAACACTTCCTAGCTCTGTGACCCTGGGCAAGTCACTTAACCCCAATTGCCTCAGCAAAAAAATAAAGAAGAAGAAAAGAAAAGAAAAAAGAAAATTAAAAAGCTTTAATAAAAAAAATTTTTTTCAATAAAAAAGAAAAATGTCTGTTGCTGAAGCTATGGCATGCATTTGTATAGATGGTTCAATAATTTTAATATACATACTTGTAACATGAAGTCAGTCCTCATCTGAGTTTCTTTATATTTATCTAAAATGGCTAAACATGAACTAGGCTCATAATTAAATAGGGGAAAAGAAGTTTGCATTTCAATCATATAATCTACATACACACATACATATGTATGATCCATTTTTTAAAAGAAATTCTTCTGTAAAATATCTGTGTCTGTGAATCATGGGAGGGAACAATTAAAACCCTATTATGTGTCAGGCATTGTATTAAGTACTTTGCAAATATTTCACTGGATCATCACAATGATCCTGAGAAGGGAGTGCTATTATTTTCCCAAAAATTTACAGTAGATGAAACTGAGACAGAGATTAAACTGACTTGTCCGGAGTCACACAGCTAGTAAGTATGGGGGACTAGATTTGAATTCAGGTTTTCCATTCCCAACAATATGGATACCCAACAGTAACAAAATTATAGGTGACAAAAGAGTAACGGAAATGAGTAGATTGTGACCTTTAATCAATAATAACCTATGTTTAAAAAGTGGAATTAAAGATATCTCCTATGAAAGATAAAATCAGAAAAGTGAACCAGTCTTCTAGGAAGAGGGAATAACAGATTTGTGATCCAGGTGTTGCACTAACGTGTCAGTTTTAAAAACAAACCAACAAATAAAAACAAAGAGAAATACCTCAGAGAATAATTTATAGAGAATCTATTACAGAAGGGCAGGAGTAGAAAGCATAAATGTCTTCCCCTCCCCTCTTGATGAGATCATGAATCTGAAGAAGTATTGAATTACTGAAATAGGTACATACTAGACAAAAGGAAGAAAAAAGAACCAATAAAGGTAATTCTATATTTGTCCAAGTCTAAGAGTATAGCAAAGAAGAAGGGTTAGAATGAGCTCAGAAATATATAGGATTTGCTTATGCATTAGGAACAAAGGGCGAAAGAAAGAGAGGGATCAGGGATGTGCTGAGGTCGAGGTTGTGATGGACTGATCATAAATCAAGCATATTAAATGAAAAAGTAGGATTATGAACAAGGAGCTAAAACCAGCCCAGAGGGAAAATATTGTAAATGACATGTCTGGATACATTCATCTCATGGAAATATAATTCTCTGATACAAAGCAAAATTTTGGTATAAAAACACAAACAAAATCCAAAATTATAAAAAGCAGCCTGACTGCCTTTCTAAGAGCAACAAAACACTTCAGTACTGGTCTGTACTGGCTGAACTATCTAGATAAGACACCACAAAACAGATGGATTGTACATGTTAGTCCCCAATTTAGTCTGCAGGTGACATGGAGCCCAATCGGGTACTTAGGGGGAAAACAAACAAGGGATATATTACAGACCCCATTGCCTCAAAATGTGACAAAATGTTTATTGTCATGTCTTGTTATCAGAAATATTCTTTCTTCTACAAGAGCTATTTGTTTTCTTAGCTAAGATCTCTGACTTTCAAACAATGCCTTAGAATTCTGAACAACTTATATTCTTAAAACCTTAGCATAGTTTGATCATTCTTTTTTAACATTAGACTACTTTTCATGCCAAAAATAATTGATGTAACCTGAAAACACTGTAATTGAAAAATGAATATCTGGGGAGTTGATTTAGGATTCAATTGGGGCTTTACCAATGATTCTGCTTTAAATAAATGCATGTATTTAAATCTAACTGGAATCAAAAATTTTCTTCAAGTTCTAGTAAAAATGTGAAGCATTCCTGTGGTATCGAAAAAAGGAAAGTATTTATTTTAATCACTTCAAGTTTATAAAGTTCTTCCTTTTGAAATTTTTATTTACACTTCCAATACTTAACATAGTGTTTGGCACACAGTGAGAGTTTAATGCTTTTTTAAAAATACTTCAAAGGCACCTTTAAAGGGAGCAGCTTGGTGATGCAGTGGATACATGCTCCAATTAGAATCAGAAGGACCTAAGTTCAAACCTCACCTTAGACATTTATTAGCTATATGATGCTGGCTAAGTCACTTAACTCCATTTGTCTCAGTTTTCTGACCTGTAAAATGAGTTAAAGAAGGAAAAATGGCAGTATCTTTGCCAAGAAAACCCCAAATGGGGTCATGGTGAATTGGGCATGATTAAAATGACTCAACAATAACCACTTGTAGTCTGTACCACTGTAATATTCTTCTAATGTGAGAATTATCCAAAAATATAAAATCCACTTTTAAAATGAACCAAAACATTTGACATCATCTGAAAAATATCCTTGATTTTCTAAATTTAGGGCTAGAGTGATTAAAAAAGCTTATTTTTAATATTTGTTTCTGAGAACAGTCAATATAGAAAGTACTGAGTAAAACATGAGAGCATAAATCAAAGCCTTTACTTTAAAGTTTTGAGAAAAATAGGTAATATTCTTAATATGGATTCTGCAAAATGTAGTTCATAACTCTTGCTTATAAAGGGTGCAATCCTATTAACATTGAAAGTAATTGCTATACATGTATTAGATTACCTGTCTTCTAGGGGTGGGAGCGGGTGAGGGGAAGGAGGGGAAAAGCTTGGAACAAAAAAAAAAGTTTTGCAAAGGTCAATGCAGAAAAATCACTCATATGTTTTGTAAATAAAAAGTTTTTAATAAAAAAAGAAAAAGAAAGTAATTGCTATAAAGAGTTTGAGAACTGCACTTGGATTCTGTCTCTTAAATCCACAGAATAGGAGGCATCATTCTATATTGCCAATATGTATTGATAGAGAGCTAGAGAGATGAAATCCAAAGCAAGATTTATGCACATTCAGAAAGAACAGCACAGGAAAGCATAAAGCGAGACCAAAAAAAAAAGTCAATGAAAAATAAATGCCAGAACAATAAGTCTTTTTCACATGGATCTCAAGACTGTCAAGCTCATGGTAATCCCCAGCTTTAACACATCTGTGAGAGCTACAGACCCATAATTGTAGTCCATCCACTTGGATCTGTACATTGTCCTCATTTTAAATGTGCTCAAGGGAAAACTCCTGTAACAGTCAGATCTTTATACTCCAAGGACAGTGTTATGTTTTAAAAAAAAATCTGCTCAGTTACACATCATTTTGAGATATTGAACTGTTACTAATATCAACAATTCCTGGTTACTCTTTTTGACTGGAGGAAAAGCAATAAGATGTTTCAATACTCCAAAAAGGAGTCGCTTTTCCTAATCAGCTCAAAGAATGTGATTCCCCAGGCCATGCTCCACACAAGATACTACAAGGTCTGCATACAAGAGAGATGGAAAGAGGGAATTCTTATCCCATACCTAGTCACCAAAAGCTTAAGTTTGAGATTATAGCTAACCTAATGCTGGAGAAATAAGGCTGCTTGATTCTCCAGCTCACAGATAGGCAGCCAAATTCTGATGATAACAATAATTGACATTTATAGGATGCTTTATAGTTTACAGGATTACTTTACATGTTATCTTAGTAAACCCTGCTGTAATAAAGGAGACAGTGAACATTTCTTAAGAAGCAAGAAAGCAGACAAGGAAACTAAAATATGTACACAGTCAAGGTGCAGACACTTAGATGGTAAAATTTAACCAGATGAAAACATGAAGGCAAATCTCCATATGCAAAGTTTTGAGAGATGGGAAGGAGAGAATATGAGAGACAGAGACAGAGAGAGAGAAGGAAAGAAGTAGGGAAGGAGGGAGGAAGGAAAGGAAAGAAAGAAGGAGAGAAGGAAGGAGAAGAGAAGGAGAAAAGGAGGAAAGGGGAAGGAGGGCGGAAAGAGGGGGAAAAAGGAAAGGGAACGAGGGGGAGGGAGGCAGGAAGGAAGAGAGAGAAAGAGAGGAAGGGAGGGAGGGAAGAAGGGAGAGAGAAGGAGCAAGGAAAGAAGAGGAGAAGGGAGGGAGAGAGGGACAAAGAGACAGAGAAAGATGAAGATGGAGAGAAAGGGAAAGAAGAGTCAGATAAGGGAGAAAAATAGGAGGGAAGAGAGGAAGGAACTGAGGCAGAGAGAAGGAGGAAGAAAGTCAGAGAGAGACATAGAGAAACAGAGTTAGTGAGAGTAGGGGGGAAAGAGAGAGACAGAGACAGGGAAGATAGATCTATACATATGCATATATATTTATGTATATAAAACTGTATATAAATTCATTCTCCACTAAAAGAGGCAGTACATTGGTGGTACATTGGACAGAGCATTATGTTAAGATCAAGAAGATCTAAATTCAAATCAAACTCAGACAGTTAATAACTTGGGTTAGTCACTTAATTTCAGACCTTACTCATAAAATGGGTACCTCTTACAAGGATGATTATAAGGATCAAATAATATGTATGTACAAAGTATTAAGCATCGTGCCTGGCACATATCAGCATCTATATAAAACTGTTTGTCCTTTTCCTTTCTCCCTTCCCTAAAAACATTACTACATCCCATTACTGTATCCCATTCTTTTTCTACAGATTCCTACACAGTGTCTGGCTCACAGTAAGCACATGACAAATGCTGGTGCTTAACTACTCCCTTCCAATTCTTCTACCAACACTGATCCCAACCCCAGTCATCTTTCTTATCTAGCTGATATGCCCTATCACTAACCCCAATTTGAATCTTACCCTCCTTTTCTCCAATGTCAATGTCCTATGACATTAATTCAACTTCTAGAAAATTAGATTAAACCACTAGGAGAAACTGGGTCCTTCAGAGCCTGTGAATCAAATTCATCAAGAAATTAATAAAAGATGTTTTTCTTCCCTAGCCAAAGCAGCACTAAATGTTATTCCCACCATGGTAGAACTTCACTACTAGATTTTAATGTTCTACAGGCCCATTGTGTATTGCTGAATTTTAAGATTTCACAATTATAATGTGAACACAATAAAATACATTGGATGGTTTACTGAGCTTGTTAATTTTGACTAGCTGAGTTTTAATTGCAGCAGAACTAGAAATGAAATATGGAAGGGGAATAGAGTTATGCTTGTTATGGGCACAAGTTAGCAATGGGCAAGAACCTCCTCCAATGCTCTATCACCAGTTCTTCTCTCCCCACTGGAAATCTTCCTCCCTCTTTATCTAGCCTCCACTTGATCTATGGCTGAAAGACATACCAATTAGTAGTGAGGAAGTGACTGAAATGTATAAGAACATCAAGCCTAAGAGAAATGAAGGAGAAAGGGGGAAAACAGAAAGGAAAAAGATGAAGAATACATCCCACATGCTTTTCACCCAGAGGGGCTGATATTTTCTAAGCATTATATTTCACTACATGTAGTTTTAGTAAACATCCTCTCATTTTACCTAAGGGGATTTCAAAGCAGAACTCTGAAATATTTGGGTAGGTGTAGAATTTCACAGGTCTACTGTAAAGGGGAATCACATCTTTTTAACAATGCTTCACAGAGGCTCCAGAATTACATTCTTGGCTAGTCCATTGACCTTCCATGAACATAGATATTGAAAAGGATAAATATGCAAAAAAGTGGGCAAAAGACCTACCAGGTTCCATATGGCTTTCTTAAGTCATCATTATGGCCTTGTCATATATTCATGTATTATCACCCTTGCTAGATTTTGATACCAGAGTATCAGGGACAATGTCATGCATTTTAACCTTTTTGTATCCCCAAAAGCACATATGAAGTGCTTTAAATAAAGTCAATTGTGACTGACTGATCACTTGGAGATTCCTTATTTTGATGTATTAATGAAAAGCCTGAGAGATTTAAACATTAAAGATTAACATCAAACTTCTCTGAAGTTCCCACCTTCACCTACCAGGATGTATATATACAGTATAACCAAAAACCAATATGTTTTAAAGGAAAAGGATACAAGACTGAGAATAAGGAAACCTGGACTCTCATCCCACCTTTGTTCCTAATTTCCTATTTGTTATATGGGAAGCCAATTCACCTCTAGGCCTCAGTTTCCTTATCTATTAAAAATGAAATTGGATTTGTTTTCTTATCTCCTTTCCAGCTCTAAAAGTCTAGCATCCAAAGAGTTTTCAAGGTCTCTTAATGGAACAAACTTAAGGACATGGACCTCGGGACAACTGTTCCATTACATTTGAAGATGAAACACTAAAGATAAATATTCATTTCATGGTAATGGTGATTCCAGATCCACCCCCCAAAAATTCCAAATATTTGGCAAATAGGCTAAAATAGTAGCTGTGATGGTCACTCCATTTAACCTACCCTCCCAAACATCCTAACCCTATACAAGAGCAGAAGTTAAGGATGCAGTGGAGAGGGCCCTATATTTGCAATTTGAATTCAGTTCTCTAATGATTACTAGTTACATGACCATAAATAAATCACTTTGAGCCTCAGTTTCCTGATCTGAAAAAGGGTTAATGAGAGAGACAGATTTCCCTACATAATTCAAAATGTATGTAAAGTACTAAAAACAAAACAAAACAAACCTATTGCACACCATGCTAAATATTGAAGATCCAAAGAAAGGCAAAACAACAAAAAAAACCAGTCCTGCCTTTAAGGGATTTACATTCTAGTAAGGGCAACAAGCAAATGACTTGGACTAGGAAGTTCTTATAGTTGGGAAGATGAAGAGAGGAAGAACACAGGGAAGGCCCCTTATAAAAATAATATTTAGCCAAGTCTTGAGAAAATCCAGAAACTCTAAGTAGAGGTGAAGAGAACATTTCACATATAGGGGACAGCAAATAAAAAGCAATAGCAATGGAAGATGGAGCATTATGTTCAAAGTACAACCAATAGGCCCATATGGCTTGATGCTGGAGAATAGGATTATTTTTAATCACTATATGATAATTATATCTGTGACTAAAAGTGAATGATGAAGAATCCAAGCCAATACAAGAGCTATTTTCTCAACATTCCCTTTCTATTTGTCCACTTTTATTAGCTCTTAAGAAATTGCCCTTAAACATCTTTCCATCTGAATATACATGGAACCAATTTCCCAGTGTTAAAAAATAAATAATGCAAGTTTTAAAGTGTTTGGGGCCTTCTACAGGACTCTTCAGCATACTTCTAAAACCTTGGGGAAGGGGGAAAAATGCATTCACCAAACAGGTTCCAGTCTTGTTTAAGAAAAGGTGAATTAGCCACAGAAACCACTGTCTTCTGTTTATTTGCCCTTATTTCCCAGCATTAATACCTGGGAGAGTTACATCATGATTTTGTGTTACAAACCTGTCAATGGCTGATTTAAGACTTAAAAAGAAGAAAAACCCGGACAGTTATATGAATGCAGATATAGCTTCAGACTCTCTCTCCTGAGGCCTTCTGTGATTTTTTTTTCCTACCCAGGGCTCCATGAAGGCTAAGACTAGTGCTGGAGGCAGATTAGCAAAGAAATATCTGAAAAAAAGAAATCTTGTCTAGCTGTATGTGTCCCCTCTATCTTTAAAAGTGCAGATATTAAAGAGACCCTCAAATCCAAACTATGAAATTGTGGAGAAAGACATTTTACAAAAAGAAAAAATCAGTTTAAAAATATAAACATGTGTTTGTGTGTGTGTGATTTGATAAAGGACATGGGGAATGTTTTCTTTCACTAAACAAATTCAGTTCGAAAAGACAAGGTTTAAAAAAAGCATACCACCAATAACATATGTTTTATTACTGAACTCAGTCTCTGTTGATAACACTACAGTACTGTAAATCTGAACAGACACCTGACCTCATTCTTTTTTTTATGAGGGGGGGAAAGAGGGAAGGTATTTCTGGTTCTAGGCAGTGAGTCAGTGAGGAAGCCTTTGGGGGGAATTTCAATCTGGCAGCTGGTAGGGGAAAAGACCTAAGGTTAATCTACATGCAGTCAGCCCATAAATCCCCTTGCCAACATTGCACAGAGTCCCTCCCCTCTCCTCCCCTTTCCTTCCCTTCCAGACTGTATGTTGGATTCTGTTGTGACTTTTTTCCCCTTCAAGGCTGCTCATTGAGATTCATTTCAACCTGATTTCACCTCCATAGAAAGTCTGAGAGTAGAGGATCACAAGAGGATAATTTTTCCTTGGCCCAGAATACCCCCAAGGAAAGGCACCATTGTATCTATCTAGGGAAGTTCTTGACTGACAACAACAATTTCTGGTCTGAGTCTAACGTAATCAATGCCCTTAATTTCAGCAAGTGTTCACTGAGAGGAGGAGAAAATAATCCACCAGACGACCTCAATCTACCCATCAAAACACACCTAAAATTCAATCTTCTTCATGAAACCTCCCAGGACTAAGTAACAGAGAGGCTCCTTATGGCTGCATATAAATAGCAAACCCATAAGGTGCCAGAAGGCCTTCCACTCAATAATTGTTTTCCTATTTTTCATCTAGAATCAAGGAGTAGAAAGGGAGTATGTATTATATTGTTCTGAGCATTCTTTGGCTTCAAAAAGTAAATTTATGTAGAGTTACAAAAGGATATTTGTAGGAAAAGTTTAGCACTGCATCTTATACATGAGGGGTCATAAGCATTTATTGGATATCTACTGTGTACAAGAAATTGCACACAAGATAAAGTAAGGCAGTTAGGTATAGATAGAGTGCTGAACGTCAGGAATAACTGAGTTCAAATCCTGCCTCAGACATAGTATCTTGAGAGACACTGCGTAAGTCATTTCACTTTTCTCAGCTTCAGTTTCCTCACTTGTACAATGGAAATAATAATAATAATAAAAAGTAACATCATGAAATAATGAAGAGCCAAATGAAGAGAACATTGTATATAGTAATAGCAATATTGTATACAGTAATAGCAACATTGTGTTAAGAACAACTTTGAGTGAATAAGTCATTGTGATTGTTTTAAATACCCAAATTAACTACAAAGGACATGTGGAAAAAAGACACTACCTGCATCCACAGAAATAACTGAGAAAAAGAAGTATATGGAAAATGATTTTACATATATGTAAATACTTGTGTTTAATGGAAGCCATCTCTAGGGTGGGGAAAGGAAGAGGGAAGAAAAAAAATAAATTTACATGATGACTTCATGATATATTTAAGTGGAATAACAAGTTATACATAAATTTGCATTTTCATTTGCATTCATCTTTTATGGAAATTTTTGTCTTATTCCATAAATTAAAAATAAAATAAATTTAAAAAGTAGTAATCAAGTTATATGTACAGTGCTTTGCAGTGTGAAAGTGTTATGTAACTGCTAACTATTGGTAAAAATCAACATGACAGTTTTAGATTTTGATGATCATACTGAGGAAGTAGCTATCCTTTCATCAGTTGAAATGGTACCCCACTTATATAATTTCCTTCTCTGAGGTTCTTAGCCATGTTTTCCTAGAGAGTTTACAGGCATTTGTAGTTTTCATTTTACCAGTCATAGGATAGTATAACTATTCCTGACAATTTCTTACCCTTAATTCTTGCTATATGAACCATCCTTCCTTTTCAACCAGATGTTTCCTTAATGACAATACATCTTGTATAAAAGACATAAAAGTGTTTATGCTATAGTCTACCTGCTCCTTCCATGAAGCTAACCAATTCCCTTTGGATCACCTTTGATCTTTCAGAGATTATGATAATCTAGTCTAGTAATTCTCAAACCTTTTGGTCTCAGGAATCCATAAAGTATAAAATTCTTTAAAATTATTGAGAACCACAAAGAGTTTTTTAAAGTGATATTTTTATATCTGGAAGCAATTTGAAATATCGAATAAATCTGTAAAATTTCCCCTGTGTCATTTAGCCATCTACCTTTCTTTTCTTCAGTTTTGGGGTCCAAGTAACTGCCCATTATAAATACCTGTCCAAGATAGATTTACCTATGTTGACTTGTCAGCCTGTGTGTGTGTATATGTGTGTATTCTACTAAATTCCAGATACTATGCTAAACACTGAGAATACAAAGGTGAAAGGCAGTTTTTTCTCTCAAAGTACTTACAGCCTAAAAGGGATTCCAAGTGAACATCTTAATCTAGACAATAAGTATTTTTCATTAATTTTAGTTTAGTCCCCTCCCCCAGAACCCACCCCCCTATATAGGTTGCTGGGCTCATTTCTTCTAAGTGGTCATAGATGAGATATTGCTGTAATATTCTGGAGCTCTAGATTACTAGCACAACATCAGTTGCAAACAGAAGCATCTGGAGGATCTCATCTTTAAGGAATTGCTTTTTTATTTTGGATTCCACACAGGCTAAAAGGAAATCTGGCATGATCTTAACATGCATACATGTGAACAACTCCTTGTTAAAAGTTGTTCTATCAAGTTAAATGTGTTTTTTTGCAGTAAACAATTTTTTTCCTCTGCGCCTTCCAAATGATTATGAATCAATCAGGATTCAAACGTTAGAAAAATCTGCCTTTTGCTTTTCTATTTTTAATCAAGAATGCCTTTTAAATCTATGGGGATTCTCAAAAATTATTTTTTAAGATGTAGAAAGATGAGTCAAAACCTTATTATAACTCAATTATCTATGATTTTTCCTAGAATGTTTAATTGTCAATAATAATGAAAATAGATCATAGTAGAAATATTTAAGTAATGTATTTCCTTTCTATTTCTGATTCTTCTGATGATTTCAGTTTTGGATGCTCTTTTGATAAATACAAAATTTTTCAAAACCTTTTTGTCTCCAATATCTTTTGTTAAATCAAGAGTATTTAGTTATGATTTTCTGTGATCCTTCTCTCTACTGCTTTACCAATAAATTTGTATTCTACAGTCAGGAAAGAGTTGTGCACAGGAAAAGGGAAAAGGAAGGAATGAGAAGGAGGATAGATTCAGGGAGGCATTACTAATAAAGGAAAATTTAACCTCAGAGGGTGAAATTAAAGAGATGTGTAAAAGAAAAGAGAGAAAGAATGAGAACTTTTGACTGAAATCTGGATAAGGGGGAAAGAGGTAGAACAGGAAAGTAAAAGCAAATCAAATCAATCTTTGTTGCTTAGCACATATCTCTTTCGCCCCATTCCCTTCTTTGTAAAGAAGGAACAGAGAGCAAAAAGAGACAAAAATATTAAACAATAGGATAGTAGAAAATATACAATTAACTATCATAACTGTGAATGTTAATGGAATGAAGTCATTATAAAATAGAAAATGGTAGTAGAATGAATTTGAAAATAGAATACAACAATGTTTTTTATAAGAAATATACTTAAAACAAGCTTTTAACATAGTTAAAGTAAAAGGCTGGAAGATTGTGTGATGATCAACTATGAAACACTTGATTCTCCTCAGTGGTTCAGTGATACAAGGCAATCCCAATAAGCTTTGGATAGAAAATGCTATGTGCATCCCAGAGAGAGAATTACGGAAACTTAATGTAAATCAACACATGCTGTATTTACTTTTTTTCCCTTTTTCTTCAGTTTTTTTTTTCCCCTCTCATGGTTTTTCCCTTTTGTTCTGATTTTTTTCTCCCAACATGATTCATAAAGAAATGTGTAGTATTTAAAATTAATGTACATGTAATCAAAAAAAAACAATAAAAAGATAAAAGGCTTGAACAGAATCTATTATGCTTCTGATGAACAAAATAGCAGAAATAACAATCAGAATCTCAGAAAAGGCAACAGCAAAAAAAAGACTTGACTAAAAAATATGAACATGGAAACTACATTGTGTGGAGAGCAATTTGGAACTATGCTGAAAAAGGTATCAAATTGTGCATACCTTTTGACCCAGCAGTGTTTTTATTGGGTCTCTATCCCAAAGAGATCTTCAAGGATGGAAAGGGACCCACATATGCAAAAATGTTTGTGGCAGTCCTTTTTGTAGTGGCAAGAAACTGGAAACTGAATGGATGTCCATCAATTGGAGAATGGCTAAATAAATTATGGTATATGAATGTTATGGAATATTATTGTTCTATAAGAAATGTAAGATGATTCAGAGAGATCTACATGAACTGATGCTAAGTGAAATAAGCAGAACTAGGAGATCATTCACAGCAACAAGACAATACAATGATCAATTCTGACGGACATGATTCTCTTCAACATTGAGGTGATTCAAAATAGTTCCTATTGTTCAGCGATGAAGATAGTCATATACATTCAGAGAGAGGCCTGTGGGAACTGAGTGTGGACCACAACACAGCATTTTAATGCTTTCTGTGAATGTTTGCATTTTGTTTTCCTTCTTAGGTTTTCTTTTTCTAAATCCAATTTTTCTTGTAGAGCAAGATAACTGTATAGATATGTATACATATAGTGGATTTATCATATATTTTAACATATTTAACATGTATGAGACTACCTGCCATCTAGGGGAGGGTAGGGGGAAGGAGAAGAATAATTTAGAACAAACAATTTCGCAAAGGACAATGTAGAAAAATTACTCATGTGTTCTTTAAATAAAAAGCTTTAATAACTAAAAAGGCCAAAAAAAAAAAAAAAGAAAGAAATTACATTGTGCAAAAAGATACTATAGACCAGTGGCATCAAATTCAAATAGAAATTAATTCCTTCTGGTGGCATATTGACCTCAAAAATCACAAATTCACATTATTTTGTGGTATTTTTATTTATTTTGTGAAACATCTCCTAACTACATTTTAATCTGGTTTGGCTCACATTTAGGAAGACCCTTGAATTTGACATTTCTGTATATGTGATATTTTGTCATTCATTTCCAAAGAGGACCAGTGACATCATGGACAATCTCTTGACTTCAAATCAAGTGGCAAGACAAAAGTCGAGATAACTGATGATGGTCTGGGTTGCAGTGAATGG
Source organism: Myrmecobius fasciatus (assembly GCA_023553655.1). Taxonomy (NCBI): domain Eukaryota; kingdom Metazoa; phylum Chordata; class Mammalia; order Dasyuromorphia; family Myrmecobiidae; genus Myrmecobius; species Myrmecobius fasciatus. Next base: position 194,002 of record JAJPUD010000113.1, read on the forward strand.
CCTTGGCATCTTCAATGGTAGATCAAGTTCTAAGCATTCCAAAGCTTCACCTCCTTCAGCTGACTTCAGCTTCATGCCTATTAAAACAAATTGTTCTTATCTGCCCATTCTACTGGGGGAAATTTTCATATGATTGGAGTAGAAAACTCACCAATTGGGTTTGTGATCCTTCAGGTATCTTCAACTTGGTTTAGCACATCTGCTGAGACAATTTACCAGTATATGGTCACTACACATGTTACAGCTTCTTGGAACTACAATTGAGAGTTGAGTGCCAAATGGATACCAAAACTGCATAAGCAGCTCTGAAAAGGGCTTAGCAAGTCCTCACGACAGGAGTGCTAGTTGTCATTGAACACCAATGCACCACTTTGTGTATGGACAATGAATTGATGGAAATACTTAAAATGCACGCATCAAATGACACCATATATAAAGGAGAATTTATCAATATTTAAAGGAAACTATCAATGTTATAGAGAGAAATAATAAAAACTATAATAGTGGGAGACATCAATATACACATTTTAGACTGTGACAAATCCAATCAGTAAACCTGTATTCTAAATTGATGTTACCTTGAGTTGCCTTGGCTATTTTTTGGTAAAAAGACTAAATATTTTCTAACTAAGGTGATTGCTGAGTTCTATTGGCCTCATCATTTTGGCAGCTATTCTATATCCATCAGAATTTTGCAAGAAATAATGATAATCAAGGTCAATATATTCAATATAAAACTTTGCACAGGTCAGATTTAATTTGTACATAGGTATTTAATAGGTTTCTCTCATCATTATCATTTCTCTTTTGTGATATCTATTTTCACTTCTAGACTTAACTGATACACAAAAAACTAGCAAATTGTTATATGACTCACATGTCAGTACTAGCTATTTCCTATCTTTTAAAATCTAGTCAATTTACTAGACTTGACAAGCTCTTCTCTTTTTTGAAGAGCATACATGGGCATGTAGTGTTTGAGTAATTGATAAGCCTTTATTTTCATTCATATCTTAAACCTGAGCCATGTTTTCCATTTTTTTAACTCTCAGCTTCTCATTGAAATTATTAAATAGCAAAAATATCAATTAAATTTGGAAGACTATTGAAATTCTTCATCACATTCTTCTAACTCTTCATCTCTCCAATAGATGTTATTAGTACATAAATTAAAGTTATGACCATCTTAGTTATATTTTTGGCAATGTAAAATAAAATGACCAAGTGTCCCATGAAAAGAGTTATTGAAACCAACTCTACCACCACTTTTATCTGCCTCTCCAGGGAGACTGCTTCCTTTTGTGTATTGATTTCACTTACCATGAGAATGGCAATCTGTATATTATTAATTTCTTCTAATAATGTAAATTCCTTGGTCACTAGACAAAGTTCTTACATTAGAACATCAAAAGGTTTGCTAACAACTATGTTTTATCATCAAAAACTATAATTGTTAACATTCTCTATATACATATTTCCACTCCATTACTGATATTTTGGGGACTCACTGCCCACACATTGCCACTCCACTATTGATATTCTTAAAATGGAAGGTAGTTGCAGCTTTGTGGGTTGCCCTTGCTAAAAAAAAAAAATTCTGTAACTACTAGCCAACCTAGTAACGAGTCATACTCTACTCCCTATATCTGATTTTTCCACAGAAAGCATGCTGAATCTGGTGTTTGAGCCTTCTAATATAGAGGAAAGTACACTAGATTAAGAGTCAAAGGTGCTAGATATGAATCTTGACCCTTCCCCTTAAGACATGTTTTCAGAACTCACTAAGTACCCTCACCCACCCATTCTCCACAAATCCCCATATCTTTGAAATAGGTCACCACCTTTACCAATCACAATCTTGGGGCAAGCCTTTGTTTTGACCTTTTCCTTAAAATCCCTCACATCCAATCAGTTGCCAGATATTGTGTTTATTCAAACTTCATAACAATTCTAGCATCCGTGCTATATTTCCATTCACCTTAATTCTCAACTAATTTTAGATCTCATGTATACATGTATTGTATTTGTCATATAATTTATCCTATTTAGCATGTATTAGATTACCTGTCATCTAGGGGTGGGGGGTGGGGGGAAGGAGGGAAAAAGCTTGGGAAAAAAAAGTTTTTGCAAAGGTCAAGGTAGAAAAATCACTCATATGTTTTGTAAATAAAAAGCTTTATAAAAAAACTAATTTTAGATCTCTATCTCCAATATCTCAAAGTATTGGGATAGCTTCCTAATTGATGTCCTTGCTACCAACCTCTATCCTTTCTAAAATGTCTAACATTTTGGAAATGTTAAAATGTTAGACAATCTGTCTAACAATATCACTCCTCTGATTAAGAAGCTTCCATGACTCCCTACTTCCTCTAGTATAACATATAAACTATTTAATTTAGCATTAAAAGCCCTTATAACCTATTTCTATCTAACCTTTCCAGGTTTATTATACCCCTTCCATGAACATTGTGGTGCAGATTAAATGTCCTATATCCAAATCTCCAAAGTTGGCATTCAATTCACCTAAATCTCCTAACTCCATGCCTTTGTATGGACTGTCCTTCGTATCTATACAGTACTTATCCCTCACCTTTGCCTCTTGGAAACTCGTGCTTCTTTTTAAGTCTATCCCACATTCTAGCTAATTCCTATGGAAAGCCATTCCTGATTCTTCAGCTTTTATTGTTCTCTCCCTCCTCCTCCAGTTATAATGTATATATTTTATATGTTGTTTATATATTGTATATACTCAATGGAATGTTAGCTCATACAGAGAAAGAACTATTTTTTCCTTAGATTTTTGTGCCCAATACCTAGCACATTGCTTTAAACATAACAGGTACTTCAAACCTTTGTTGGACTGGCTTGAACCTTGGACAAACAATAGGACCTGTTTGAGACTTACATTTCTTGTCTGTAAAATGAAACGTGAGACTAGATAAGTGATCAGGCCATTACCAAGTCTAAATCTCCTACCTTACATTAAGCTTTCCCAGAATCATCAAATTTGCCAGATCTTATGCTTCCTAGGCAGAGCCTTTAAGCACCCATGGTCACCTCCAGGCCATGATGAAGCACTGAAGTAGGACTTTGTAGAAAATTAATGATATACCTCAATATAATTATATTTCTTGTCCATATTTGTTAATCATAGAAAGCATTAAGCCAAGTTTCTTTTGAGCATACTGAAACTGTCTTTCTCCACTACTGGAATGTCATAAATAATGGGATTTTATCCTCTAAAAAGGTGTTATGAACCTGAGACTTGTGAACTTTTAATTTTTAAATGTATTTAACATAATTGGTTTTCTTTATAATTCTGTGTGTTTTATTTTGTGTATTTAAAAAGATTACTGAGAAGGAATTCATAGGGTTCACCAGATTACAAACAAGGCCCATGAAACACACACACACACAAATTCCCACAATATCTGCTCTAACCCCAATTCTTTGGAGATCTCATTACCTATCACCACTTTTTTTTTTTTAAGCAACAACCATGGAGTCATCCATGTTAACTGTTAAAGGACTAACATTTCCTTTATCCTCCTTGATACAATAAGTTGCCAAGCCTTGTGTATTTAACTTCCACCATATCCCTCTCTCAGGAATCAAAAAGGCCCTGGGAAGCCAAGGCAATAGGTACTTGAGAGGGAAAGGAGAAACTAGGTGTATAGATTAGGATGGAAGATCATTGGTTTCAATTTTCTACTTTGTATTTTTGCCTATGAGTAAATCTGCCTATATTAGCCATTGAGAAAAACAATTATTGAAATATCTGTGAAATGCCTAATATCATAAAATTCATTTTTTAATAGAAGGAAAGAAAATAAAGTAATTATGGTGAATAAGGCCTAGAGGAGGGGACATGTCAATCAACAAACATTTATTAAGCAGTTATGTGCCAAGTCTGATGCTTAGTGGTGGGTATACAGTTAAAGGCAAAAGACATTGGCTGTAGTGAGAGAACTTACAGCCAAGTAGGAGAGACAATATGTAAATAACTATGTACATGTAAACTATACACAGGATAAATTGGAGACACTCTACACAGCAGAAGGAAGATCTTTGAATTAAAAGAGGATTAGGAAAGCTTTCTATTAGGGGGTGGGTAGGATTTTAACTAGGACTTGAAGAGGATCAGGAGGCAGATATGAGGAAAGAGAATTCTAGGCTTGGGGTCAGCCAGTAAAAATGCAGTCTTGGGAGAAGGAATATATGGGAGTGAGGATACTGTAAGTGGACTAGAAAGCTGGAAGATGGAGGTGGGGTAGAATATGAAGATTAAACAGAGTATTTTATATTTGATCCTGAGGGTGATAAGGATCTTATGGAGGAGGGTGACATAGATGTATCCTTTAAGAAGATTACTTTGACAACTGAGTGGAAGATGAATTGGAATGGGAAAAGACTAGTGACCTGGAGGTCAACCAGAAAGTTAATGCTCTAATCCAGACATGAGGAAATGAGGGCTCTATTAGAGTATCAGAGGAGAGAAGGAACCTTTATAGAGATATTAAGAAAAAATTGATAGACCTTGGGACCAGACTGAAAAAGGAGTAGAGTGGTAAGAGAGACTGAGAAGTTAGAGCTTGGCTGATGGAAGGATGTTGGTACCCCAGAGAATAATAGTGAAATTAGCAAGATGGAGGGGCTGGGGGGAAAAGAGTATTCCTCAATTCATTCCCTTCCCTCCATTAAACATTCTTAGTCTTTGTCTTTAGATGTCCTGATAAGCAACTAAACAACTAATATTATAGATTATAGCCCGCCTACAGCAGGGGTTTAATCCCTTTTTTTTTGAGTCATAAATCCCTTTGACCATCTGGTGAAACCTATTGAGGCCTTCTCAGAATAATGATAAATTGCCTACATTTATAATTGAATAAAATGCTAAATTTTAGAAAATCAAGATGAATTTGTTGGTCCTATCCCAGGTTAAGAAACACTGGCCTGAAGTGTTAGGGGTTGGGCAATGAGTTAATCAAATAACATTTTTGCTTTAATGACCTTATTTTTTTTCTCTTAAGTTTAGAAATTTATTAGGCAGGACAAGGGAATATAGGCAGTACTATTATCTCCCTTCCAGACACCTTCTAATGTAGATGTTCTCACTCTACAATTCTCTCGATAGTTTCCTCAGATGGTCCTGAATGAGAACTCTTCTTCTTAGGAAGTAGTTATTGCTCATAGGATTTGGAGTTGTTGAGCATGTTGCCATAGGGGATTTTGGGGCCTTCCAGAAGGTTTTAATAAGTAGCAATTTGCTGCTCTAGCTGATCTGAATATCCAAGAAGAACTGATACACATGGTTTTAGCAGGCCATATCAATTCAGACATTATTTAGTAAAAAGTAAATGTGGCTGATCAGGCCTGGGATCTGTGCCAACTGGGCCCAATAATGAACCTTAATTTCTGCCAGTGTGACTTCAAGGACAGATTTCATACTGAGCTGCCTCTGCAACTCAGTCTCCAGGCTCTGAAGGGTCATACTTTGGTGATTTTAACCTTGCTGGTTTGGAGTTATTCTACATAAATGGGTATACTTCTTGTTTTAGCTCCCCCATCCTGCTGGTGACCTGAGTCTCCATATCTTTCCTATATTTTTCAGCCAAGACTTCATATTGTAAGTCAGAATTTACATGAAGACTTGTTCCCATTCAGAAACCCATCATTAGTATCACAGTCCACTCAGAAGCTATTACTGCTGTTGCAGCCCTCCTTAGCCCTACCAAGACCCACTCTGTCTTACAAGTGGATACTGCACAAACTCGCCCCGAGCCAGAAGGGAGGTGGAGAACATCTGAAAGGAGCTGATGGTCTGGAAAGCCGAAGGCTGGGTCTCTGGAGACCAAATGGTTATTTAAAGTCAATGCCAAAAATCATCCTCATTGTTTTCAAACCTAACAAACAAGTACATACAAGTCTGCCTTGGCACAAGCATTGGGTGAAGTATTTGTAGAGCAGGGAAGCCTCTCAAATTACTCAAAGAGTTGGCTTTATATTTTAAAGATTGGGCTCATAAATATAGGACCCACAGAACACTAGCCCTTGAAACTGTTGCCACAATGTCGCCTCCTTATGAGGTATTTATAATGTATTAGTCATTTGCTAAATCCATCAACACATCTATGGATACCATTAGAAACTGAAAATCATCATTGCTTTTTAGCATATGTCTAATCAAGAGTATCACTCTTTTAATGTACATATGCCAGCAGAAATTTTCAATATCACAAGATACATCTCCCTTGGATTAATTAACAATTTAGCATAAGTGGAGGAAAAAAAGTTCACTCCAGGCACTTTTTGCAGATGAAGACAAAGTACAAAGTTCTTTCACATGTCTTAGCACATTTCTAAAAGAATGAAACCGAATACCTGGAATGGTATCATGGAGACAGTAATTTAATTCTTAAGCTTTCAATTTTTTTTTTATAATTGAAGATTCTCAGTAGCTAGGATCATAGATTTTAGACGGAACTTGAAGGGAAAAGCCTTGAAGAACATCTAGTTCAGAACTGATCATTTTACAAATTAGGAAACTGATGTTCAGAGAAGTGATCTGACTTGCCCGAGGTTATAGATAGTAAAGAAAAGAGTTCAGGTCACCTTTTCCAAAAATCTATTACTCATTTCTATAATGTCTTTTTAATATCAGAAACAATATGCACAGACTCTGTCTACCATAAAGAAGATTAATGGAAAAGAGTAATACCAATTCACATTTTAACAGTATAATAAAATAAAAATAAACTTCATGTATCAAGTATATAAAATAAACAGAAGTATTATTATCCTCATTTTCACAGATAGGGAAACTGAGATCTAGAGAGGTTAATTTGACCAATACACAAAGCAGAATCTGAGATCTTCTGAGTACAAGTCTATCAGGCTTTATATTATTTGATATATATGATATATATAATATATATTATTTACATATTATCTTTATTCCTCAGCATATTTTGCTAGAAGTGAACTTCAATGAATTATACCCTCATACTATTAATATGATCTGGAATTTTTAAAATGATGTTAAACTTTTTTCTCTCATTTAATGCATTTTAACTTAGCAAATAAGATAACTATTATTTCTACAAATTGTAGTTTACTAAGAGTACCCTCTCCCAAATGCTGAAAATTTAAAAAAAAATTAGTCTTTGATCTACAAAATATTATAAATTAAATATTTGTTCCTGAATGGAATCAAAAAAGTACAGAGTTAGAATTTGGTTGATTAAGACAATTTGTTTTAATCACATAGATAATCAAATTTCAGAATTACTATAAGTTGGGCTTGTGTAGCAAGAATCCAATTACATTTATTTTCTGGGACTTCTGAGGACTAGTGAAGACAAATGGAATCCTCCCACCTCCAGACACTCCTTTTTTTAATTCCCTAAGACTCAACAAAAAGCTAGTAACTAAGGTGATCCCTTCTAGTTACCATGGTAGTACAAATACCATAATTTGAAAGAAATGAAAATCAAGCTAATAGAGTATTATTCAAGAAGCATGATTCCATCTTTGGTAGTAGAAGTTACATAAAACATTCTTCTGTGTTCCCCATTTGAGTGCTCCTATTTTTCCTGCCAAGGAAAATAATCTCTGAAATGGAAATGAAAGAATGAAAATGGCCACTGGATAGTTAGTGCCAGAGAAAAGTATGCACCTTGTTATCCTTGAAGAAATCAAGTCACTCAGTTCAGATAAACTATATCCTTCAATACATGATAGAACCAGCAGCTATGATTGCTAAGCCTCTGTGATATGAGGAAATGAGAGGTACTTCAGGACTAGTAAAGAACAAAAGGTGTCCTGATTTTCAAGGAGCATGATATCAAGGAAAACTTAATGACTTAAGCTATTGAAAAGGTGAAATGGCCTCCCTTGGGAGGTGATATATTCCTCCTCATTGGAAATCTTTAAATGGAGTCTTGTATGATTAATCTGAAATTACTTTTGGGTGTTGATTAGACTGGATGGTGACTATAATCTGTTCTCACCCCAAAGTTTTATGATTCTTTAAAAAGAATACAAGAAGGTTTAGAACTCTGCTAGATTTTCCTTGGAGTTGTATTCTAATATGTCTCTTTTTTTCCATAAATGAATATCTTCAACATCATCACAATATTTCTTTAAGTCTAAATCCAATTAACAGCCTCTCTTTTCCACCCATTTAGAAGTGGGATACCAAGATATATGCCATCATTAAAAAGATCTAATCTATTCATTCTGCTTTTTCTAGTTCTGTTACTTAAGAGCCTTGAATATGAAACATATCCAATATTACACTGCACACATCATCAGTGGTACAGCTTAAAGTCCCTGCCATGATGAATGGATCAGAAGAGAAAGGGGTTCAATAGGATTAGAACCTATAGTGAATAAGAGTAAAAAAAGGGCAGCAAGACAAAGCTCTGAGTATGCAAAGGAATATTCAAAGAACATTTTACAAGAGATCAGAGTAGAGAATCCAGGTTCATTAATAACCATTAATGAAAGCTTATTCCAGAAGTTAGGAAACAAGGCATGATGTGAAAAGTTATAGATTTAGTCAGACATTCCAGTTTTAACTCTGTGTGACATTGGGAGACACATTTTAGTTCTTTGAGCCTTGGTTTCTCCAGATGCAAAAGGAAGAAATAGGAAAAAGTGATTTATAAGGTCCTACTAGAAGACCTGTATCCCACAAAGGTAAAGAATATGGACCACAGCATCAGTTTTCAAAATACCACAATATGAACCTGCTTCTATGATGAACTTCATCTCAATCAGGAGTTTCTTACACATTTGCTACCAGGGTATTAGTCCTAATGCACAAGACGGCCTGTGTCCACAGGTATGCTTAGATAAATAAGGATATTTGGCTGGAGAAAGCATTGAAAAGATGAGGGACTGACAAGAAGGCCATTGAGGAGGCAGATAAAGATTTGATGAATTGGTTTGAAGGAACCAAAGAACATACTGCACTTTAATTCAATAAAAAGGAATGGAGTTCTGATAATCTCTGCATTTATATAACAAATCTCATGCCTTTCCTTGCCAGAGTAAAGCTAAGAGTAGGAAGCAATCCAACAGCTGGAAGTTTTTCAAGAGCAAGGGGAGGAATCTCCAGAAACTTTGGAAGAGTGGGGGGAAAGGGTTAAAGCCATGGCCAGTAGGATGCATTATTAGTAGTCTCCAAGACTCAGACCACAGGGACTAGAATCCATTATCAACTGGCAAAACAAAGATGAACATTCCTCAAAGTATAATGCTCTATAAATGTTGACATTGCCTAGTAATAAAGTGCAACTATCCTAGAAAAAGCCGACTAAATAATTACCCACCAAACCTGTTGTCAAATCCAATTAAAGAAAAAGAAAATCAAAGGGATTAACCTGTGGAATCTCATGTGTGATGTGTTTCCAGATGCCACAAAGGATCCCCAAAGTGACTAAGTGTATCCAATAGCCTTTTATTTTTGAAGATGAGTCTTTCAAAAACACCATTTTGCATCTTGAGCTCTTCAGTCCTCCCACAAAAACCATCCCCCAATCAAAGGGGGACTCCCTGAGCTGATCAAAATGCAAAACAGGATGGTTCTCACTCCCCCACCCCCACCCCTTTCTTTGATAGTTGGAATAAAGTATGTTAATCTCAGTACACCTTTAACTTTATCATCCAGTTAATTATAAGAATGTCAGACATTTCCCTTTATTGAGAGGAATGTGGAACCCTCGAGATCCACCCTGGGCACACCATTCTCCTAAATTGCAGCACAATATACAGCATCCTGGTGAATGAAAGCAATTAGAAGAAGGAATTGTTGCCAAGTTTTCAAAAGACTCATGGGCTCTTTCCATTCATCTAACCTGGATAAATCCATAGAAGAGGTGAAGGTATAGCCCATTTGCATCACAATATCTCTTAAAACTATACATTTGGATAAGATCTTATAGTTGGTATTTTGTTAATGAACAGAGGTCAGATCAAAAAAATATATGATGAATTAAAATTGGGGCCTTTACTGGACTCTTCTTAGCTTTTCTAATAGTCAAGCACAAAACCATAAATAAATCACTATGTATTTGATATATATTTTGGGTCTAAGTACCTCTCATCCATCTTAACCACCACATTATTCAGCCAAAGCAAAGAGCAAAACAAACAAAAAAGCAATCTAGAGGTACAAAATTTCAGAGTCTCAAAATTCACCAAATGTGGCTATATCTAACACATCTCTTCCAACTCGTGAAATATTTTTAAAATATCAGTCAACTAGGTAAATGATAATAACCCATAGACTTAGTCTAGGGATATTTTTTAAACATTACATATCAGAAAAGTTAAGTAATTTCCTCAGGTTACCACAATTCCAATGACTTCGAGACTATGACATAGCTCACAATTTAATAAATGATATGTCATTTAAAAAATTCTTTCCTGGGTTGTGAAAGTAACATAAAAATAAACCATAGGTGGGGGAGGGGTGCCATGAAAGTCTCAAAGAACTATTTTCGCATCCAATCACAAATGACAGATCTCTTATTTCAATTCACTAGCTTGTACTTGCATAACTAGATGCTAAAATGTGCCAGCAAACAGCTACCCTGTCCTCATTTTCCTATTGAGGGGTGAGTCAAATCACAGTGTGAAATGGGGTCAGCTGCTTTGCTAAGGATTTGAAATCATGACAGAGAACTATCTGGATGTGAAGCAATTAAGTCTGTCCAGTCATGATGGCCATTTAATGAGCTTCCTTGAGGCAGAAGGGAGTTCACTGTACCTGTCTCAAATAGGTTCTGATTCGCCATAAAGCTAACTTAATAAATAATTTAAATGCTGAAATATTCCAGCACAGAGACTTTCTTGCTGACTGTGTAGTACCTGACTATGCTGTCATAAGTGGAGACAGCAGTTAGGAAGTCAATTTGTGATTGGTTCATTCAGAGAAAGAAAATATACCAGCCCCTTATACTGTGAAAGAGTTTTTTAAAAAATCGTGGAGGTTCTATGTCCTGAGATACAGGTTAAGAGTTGAGGCTACTTGTACTTATACTTAACACCCATTTATTGGGCACAATGGACAGGTCCTGTCTCCTGTGTCATGCTGCTAGAAAGCATGGCCCTGGGATTGCATTAATGGTAGGAAGGAGAATGTCCTATAATTGCATGAGAAATCACATACTGCACTATTTAACCAGCAAAGCCAAGTGGTTTCTGTAAGACGTTAAATTAACCCAGTGGGGATTTGGAACTATTCTGTATGAAAGATTTCTTTATTCATGAGAATAATTGGGTATTGAAAAACCATCATGTATCTATCTAGATTTGAAACTGCCAACTGATAGGTAAAGTTTCTCCCCCATTCCACTCCCTTTCCATGGGTCCTATGGGTTTTACCTAGCCAATTATTCAGTTGTCTAGCTTTTGTGATGCCCCGAGTCCTAACTTTAGGACCCATCAATGATCCTAGACCCACAATGGCAGATACACACTCTGTTCTCTTCATGGCCTTCCAGTCATCAGAATAACCTCAAGAGAAAGAAAATCACAATAACAGAAGAAAAGAAGCATAAAAGAGCCATCCACCTTTAAGGCCATAATGCGAAAATTAGTTTCCATTCTGAATCTTCTAGGAATTAAGGAAAGTGCACATTCTACCATGGCTGTATTTTTTTAAGCATTTCTTTTTTTCCACCATTAAATCTATAATTTAAAGGGAGGGTGGAGGCAGGGAGGAAACTCCAGGCAAATGCAGGGAAAGTTCACCAGTTATGAGGTAATTGCATTAACACAGAGAGAAAAGGGAAAGTATGCAAGAAATCCTGATTGGCATTTCTCTGTTTAAAAGGAATTATTTTCCAATACCTGAGCATGCCCAGAGGAGCTGTCTATGAGCAGCTGTGAAACAGAACCTTTTTTACTTCAGGGTTAGTGTAGGGAGCTCATTAGCACGGGCTCTCCCCTCAGCTAAACAGCCTTGTTTGCATATTGAAGCAATAGAATGTGAAGGTGTTAGAAAGGAAGAATTGCTCAGCTACTCCTGACTGACATGTCTATCTGGGCTCTTGTGTTTACAAGAGAATAACGAAGCTGCCCCAAAGCCCCTACTGGGCCTGATTATTATGCAGAGCTTCTTAGATTATGTATAATTGATATCCCTTTTCCCTCCAGCTAACCAATGGCACCTCTCAAGAGTAATGCTAATTCTCCAGCATCTTACCATCCAAGCAAACACTGAAAATTGCTAGCTTTCTCTCTACCTAATAATTTTTAAAGACCCAAAAGTGACATTTACATTTTTTTAGAAGCACAAATGCCTTCACGTGTGGTGTGACTTTACTGCTTAATAACAATCATGGAATCAAACAGTCGAGAGATGGTATTCAAGGGCTCACTTTAGCCTGTACAATTGTGTAAGTATATGGTGTGTGTGTGTGTGTGTGTGCACGTGCTCATGTGTTTGTATATGAATGTGTATTATAGACTAGATTGAAATACACTGGGAAAATAGATCACTTTTCCCCCCAAGTACAACAGCACTATCCCTTGTAAGAGTCTCTCTGTTGGGAGCAGGGAGGGGATAGGCTACAATTCTTCTCCAAGGAGCATCACAACTTCATTTCTGCACACAGTTACCCATGTAACTTTTATCGATGAGTAACATTTGACCAACGTGTTCAAATAAGTAATTGAATACAATACATAACTTTAAATGGGGTCATAGTAAGTTAGAACCTACATGGACTTGACCAAGAGCTCTTAAAGTTTTGTATCTCTTACCATTTATCAACTATTGACCATTCAGAGAAAGACTTTTAAATGTATACAATAATTTCATAGGACAACAAAGGAAAGAAAATTATGTTGAAATAGTTATAATTTTTTTAATCATGGACCCAGTTTAAGAAACTTTGCCTTAACTTGGCTCTTTTCAACAATGATTCAGGTCAGTTCCAATATGATGGACAGAACCATGTGCAAACAGAAAGAGAATCATGGGAATTGAATGTGGATCACTACATAGTATTTTCACCTTTGTTATTTGCTTGCTTTTTTTTCTTTCTCGTTTTTTGCCTTTTTAATGTGATTTTTCTTGTGCAGCATGATAAATGTGGAAATTTGTTTAGAAGAATTGCACCTTTAACTTATACTGGATTAATTGCTGTCTAAGGGAGGAGGGTGGGGGGAAGGGAGGAAGAAAAATTGCAACACAAGTTTTTGCAAAAGTGAATGCAGAAAACTATCTTTGCATGTATTTTGAAAATTAAAAAAAACTATTATTAAAAATTAAAATAAAAAAACTTTACCTTAGAAATAGTCTAATATAAACAATTCACTTTACCAACAAGAAAACTAAAGAATTTAAAAGATTTCTCACCGGTCAGATAGCAGAGTCAGGGCTTGAACTTGTGCCCTAATGACTTGTCTTTTGGCTATACTTCATCATGCAATAGCACACTGGATCAGGAATTCGAGTTCAAATCCTATTTCAGATACCAACTAACTGTGTGACCACAAGAAAGTTATTTAACCTACTTCAGCTTCAGTTTCCTCATTAGTAAATCATAAGGGAGGACTCAATGACCTATATGATCCTATATTCTTTGTGTGTTTGCTCCCAACTCATGTCAAACCAAAAGATTTCCAAAACACTCCAGTGGCAACCTGACACAAAACAGTCAGTTGGGAAGTGCAATCATACTCATGATCCCATTTGATCTACTCGGTAGCCCTGTGAAGTATCATTACCTCCTTCATTTTATGGATGCCAAGAAAGGCATCTCTGCCTTCCCAGAGAGCTTAAGTGGTCACACAATTAATAATCAGCCGATTCAAGTCTCAAATCCATGGTTCCTAACTCTAAATCAGGGTTTCTTAAACTTGGATCTCTTTTGACAGTCTGATAAAGCCTATGGACCCATCTCAGAATGTTTTAAAATGCATAAAATGCAATGCATAGTATTTCAAAGGAAACCAATTATATTGAAATACAATGATCAAAAAATTTAAAAATCAAGTTCTCTGACTCCAGGTTAAAAACCCCTATTCTATTTTTTTTCTGCCAAGCCACAGCATTTCCATCACAGAATTTAATAATTTCAAGCTTGTATTGAAACTATGGTCCAACCAACCCAATCGTTTGCCTTCAGAGGATTACTAAATATTGTTTTATGGAGAAGCCACTTCTTCACTAACATCAACTTTAAGTAGTTAAAAATGTGCTTCCTTCTATTTTTCTGGTAATGACTTATGGAAGTTATCTCAATTTCATTTTCACTTTAAATATATATATATATATATATATATATATATGTGTGTGTGTGTGTATATATGTATATATATACACGTATATATGTATATATATATATATATATATGTTTAGTGCCTCAGAGGAAACAGGATTCAGTAATTGATTTTCAATGCATATGATAGTGCAATTACTCCATGCAAAGAACAGTAGCAGTGGGAGAAGGAGTTATAGAAGCAACCGGAAGCCAGCCTTTCCCTAAGAAGCTTATGTTCTAATGTGGTTGAAAAATTAGTACTATTAACATTTGAGTTGATAGAAAAAGACAGAGACATTCCACTTTCTTTGCTCTCTGACCACTCAAAGCTCTGCTTCCAATGCATCCTCAGAATACAATAAAACATAAGGAATATGATCACAGATTACCCAGAGTCAAACATGATCGCTTTCAGGGGAAAATGAAACTCCGAAAGACACAACAGAATTTTCATTCAAAATTACATGAGTTCTAACCTTTGTTTTGGTTTAGACAAACATCCCTCAACTTCTGATGCTTCTCCAAACCTTTGAAGTTGAAAACACTGATTTTTCTTTAAAAGGAGAGATCTCAATTATATACACAAACACACTTGCATACCTTGAGGAGATGTTGAACACTTTGAGCTTTGGGTTGAAACAAGAAGAAAACAGCCATTTGCAAGGTGTCATAACAATTTCATTTCCAAAGCAGAAACATATAATCACTAGGTCCATGACTGACTTTTGGTTGATGAGGAATGAGCATAATACACTTTTAAAGCATAAGAAGTGGATCAAGAATAGATTGAGTTAGGTCATTGCATATTCTTTTTTTCCCATGCTCCCCTTGGGAATGAAAAAGAAAAAAAGTACAAATCCTGAATGGATAAATTACTCTGATAGTAGTTTTGAACGTAATCCTCCTCTCTCCCTAGGGATTCTTTTTTTCCCCACTCACAAAAGTAGCCAAATTATAGAATTATAGAAGCCAAATTATAAAAAGAAGGAATATGGGACTCAGTGGTGCCATGGAAATAGGTTTGAAGTCAAAGGAGTTGGAATCAAGAGCCAGTTCTGCTGCTTATTACCTATATGACTTCAGCAAAGTTATTAATCTTTTTTAAACTCATTTGTAAAATAAAGGACTTGTGCCAGATGATCCTTAAAGTCCCTTACAATTCTGTAACTATGATGCTAAAATCAAGAAAAAAATGAAGTTGAAAAGTATATGCTCATCAATTGGAAGATGGTTAAACATATTATGGTACACAGATGGAATGGCATATTACTATTCTCTAAGAAATGCCAACTATCGTGAATACAGAGAAGCATGGAAAAACTTGAATGAACTGATGCAAAAGAAGCAATCAAACAAGAAATTAATATTATAATGGTTATAACAAAGTAAGTGGAAAGAACAATCATAACACAATTAAAAATAAGCAGTGTGCAATCACAAAGAACAAGCAAATAAATATGAGAAGATCCCTACCTTCACTCCTGTGTAGAAGTATAAAATCCACACAGTTAATACTGTATATATTTTGACTTTTTCTGTATATATTGATTGGTTTTGCCAATTTTTTGGTTCTTCCTTTTTCCCCTTTAAAACAGAATTTGGTATCTGGGATGACTCTCTGGGAGGAGAAAGATAAGGATATAGGGAGACTTATTAGATGCAAGAACAAAAAATATCAATAAAATTTATTTGTAAAAAGATAAGCCACAGACTTTAAGAAAACAGTTTGATTTTTACATCTGTTGACTTGCCTTTAAATCACAAAATTGTAGAAAGGTAGCCATGTTACTCTCATCTATAGAGATAATACAATGTTCATATTTTTCTTGGACTTTGGAACTCGAATTCTTTGAATGACTTCTTTCTTGGCTAAGGTAAAAAATATTCCATTGTGTAAAATTATCTTATCTATCTCTATCTTTGACTTCTCTTTCTTTGTCTCTGTCACTCTGTTTCTATCTGCGTCTCTCTCTTTGCCTCTGTCTCTGTATATCTGTCTTCTTCTGTCTCCCTATCTCTCTTTCTTTCTCTTTCTGTATCTCAATTTCTTTGTCTCTCTGTCTCTCCATCTCTGTTCTTGTTCCTTCTGTGTGTGTGTGTCTCTCTCTGACTTTGTGTGTCTCTGTCTCTCTTTGTCTCTCTCTTCTGTGTGTGTGTGTTTCTCTCTCTGTCCCTGTCTCTCTCTCTCTCTCTGTCCCTGTCTCTCTCTCTCTCTCTGTCCCTGTCTCTCTCTCTCTCTCTGTCCCTGTCTCTCTCTCTCTCTCTCTCTCTCTCTCTCTCTCTCTCTCTCTCTCTGCCCCTCTCTTCTCTCTGAGTGTCTGTTTCTGCCTCTGCATGTCTCTCCTCACTCTCTCTCTGTCTCTGTCTCTCTGTCTTTGTATGTCTCCTCCAGTTTCTGTGCCTTTCTCTGTTTCTTTCTCTCTGTCTCTATCTCTTTTTCTCTGTGTCTCCATTTCTGTCTCTTTTCATCTCTGCTCTTATTCATTTTCTCTCTTTCTGTGTGTGTGGATGTGTGTGTGTCTATCTGTCTCAAATTAATGAAGGCTCTGAGACAATGTGTTATACCAGTAAAAATATCCCTCCCTATGTTTAGCAAATACTATAGTCTAACTCTTACTAATCAGTGTTAGCCACACTTGTGATGCTGGAACCTTTCCATGACCCCTCTCTCTCCTCCAGAAGGTAACCTCTGGCAAGGAAATTCATAATCTTCTTCCATTAATCTCACAAAACAATATTAAGCACTTCCTTTTTTCATTCATTGTATATATTACTCAAGAAGGAGCATTTCCTTGGGGGCAAAATAAATGAAACAAGTTCTCTCCACAAAGAAGAAAAAAAGGCAGGTGTTTTTTTGTTTTGTTTTGTTTTGTTTTTTTTCCTGTAACAAGGATCTCTATTACAAAGCTATTGATGCTGAGATTACATAGATAATAGGGTGTTGGATTTGTACTTAAAAGAATTGGGTTCAAATTCTGGCTCTATTTGGCTCTAAACAAGTCACTTAAACTCTCTGGACATCAGTTTCCAAATCTGTAAAATGAAGAGGTTGCACTCCAACGGTTTTCAAGCTCCAAATCAATCGCATGGATAAAATAATATCCTATGCCTTATGGAGAAGAGATAAAGATATTTTCACCTAAAAAAATCAAAACCAAGTTTCACATTTCTAATCCACCATGAATATCAAATGATAGCCTAAATCATGAGAGAAATAAAAGATATTCAAAAGTGCTAGGATTTTTATCAACAGGGTTAGTTCCCATCACCAACACAGACCTACAATAGTTTGTGTCCTGGTGAGTAAGTCCTAGAAAGGTTAAGTATTTTACTCAGAGCCACACAGGTGGTAAATGTCAAAGACAGAATTTAAATCCAACCCAGGTTTGGGGTTTCTAGAAAGCCAATACAGAATTCTACTATATGGTCCTCACATCATAGGTATTGCTTTAAGAAAATTAGTGCACGCTCTGTTTTTAGAAAAGTGTGCATTTAGTTCCAATGATCTTGTGATAAGAGTAAACTTCACCCACTTTTCACTTCTTTTGTTGTTGTTTAGTTGAATTTTATTTTCTTTCTCATTTTTTTTCCTTTTTGATCTGATTTTTCTTGTGCAGCAAGATAATTGCATAAATGTGTATACCTATATTGGATTTACATATATATTTTACCATGTTTAACACATATTGGATTATTTGCCATCTAGGGGAAGGGTGGGAGGAAGGGAGGGGAAAATTGGAAAACAAAGTTTTGCAAGGGTCAATATTGAAAAAATTATCCATGCATATGTTTTGAAAATAAAAAGCTTCAATAAAAAGTTAAAATAAAATAAAAGACAAAAAGACAAAAAAGAAAATAAAGAAAAGCATGCATTTATAAAGTCCAAATTAAAAAAAAAGATGAATGAATATATGAGAGTAATGTATACATGTCCATGCATATTAGTCATTCGTGTAAGTTATTATGTTCACATGGGTCTGTCAAGGTGTGGTTCAGAATCACCATTCTTCAGGGGAACTTTTGGTTCTTGCCAGGAGATTTAAGGTCACTGATATAGATTGATAAGGTAGAATGGGCAAGGAGAAAATAGTGCTAGAATAGAATTATTTCTATTCATCTTCCTAAATATTGTTAGTCTTGGGAAATAATTTTTTAGTTTGAGGCTGAGTTTCTGATTGCTATGTCCAGGCTCTATATATTCAAGGCTTGACTTTTTCCTACCAGATGCCAGTTACAGAAAAAGTACATATATTGAACAGCAAATAAAGCATTTATACAAGGTAAATAGAAATCAGAGACATTATAGAGATAAGAATAGACTAAGGCTTCTGGGATACCCCAGATACCAGACAATGCACAGAGCAAACGAGCTCTCCCACAGAGAGAAAAATCAGAGAGAGATAGAGACAGAGAGAAGGCACACAACCCATATCTCATCCAAGGGGGAATTCCCTGAAGTCTCTACTTCAGCAAACTGGGGATAGGGAAATATGAGTCTGGTTCTGACCCCTCCACATTTTAGCTTCTTCCCAGCATCATTCTCTCTCTAGGGATTTTTCCCTAAATAGGACCTGGAACCATATACTGGTATCTTCTCTCAAAACTAAAATCCTAAAAGACAGGATTTCTCCTCTCTCAAGCCCACTCCAACTTCACTCTTCATACAGGCATGAAGTCATTAGTCTGCACCAATGCACCAAGCAAATGAGCCTGAATCCCTGGTTATGTGACCATGAGTGAAGACCAGAGGCTTTAATTTTCTATAGCTATGTAATTCAGTCAGAGAAAATCTTGGCTGAATTCAGGGCATAAGTCAGTATAAAAAAACAGTAGATGTGGGATTTGAATTCAGAGCCAGTTCTCTTTCCACTCTAAAATAAATTCTGTATCGAGATATGAAAAGGTATAGCTAGAAGAGATAGAGAAGGTAAATAACTGACCCAAATATAGGCATAAGAACTCAAAAAAAGGTAAGCATTCTGTTCAATATAAGCATAAACAGTCCTAGCCTCCTCAGAAACTTTGACAGCATCATTATATTATAGTACAGTTATATTCAATACCATCTTTTTAAGAAGCCAGAAAACTTTACAAGTCATTTTGGAAACATTTGCATCATAAAGATATAAAATGACAAAAGTTTTTGCTGCTTAGAAGGGATCATTTCTACTCTAATATATAAAAAATTTCACTTGTGTGGAATATCTTATCCCCTGGTAATGATGAATAATTGTGGTAGATAAAATTCCCATCATCGCATCCCAAAGGCAGTCTGGAACTCCATGGATATGCTGAGAAGCAGAGGAGTAGAGAGAAGCAGAAAGCTTTCATTCAGATATAATGAAGTACTCAGTGAGGAAAGTATTGTATTCTTCAAAGTCATGGGATTTTGGAGCTGGTTGGGACATTCGAGCTGATTGAATCCAATCTAGAATCTTACAGACACAAAAATTTATACCTAGATGGGTCCAAAGTCACACAGTTCATAAGTGGCAAAACTATTATTTAAATATGCATAGGACCCTTACGGCCCATGATCTTTCTATCACACTACACATCGTCATCCCTGTTAAGCAGGATAAGATTTAGAGCTGAAAAATGCCTTAGGGATCACCTAGACTAACCCCCTCATTTTAGAGATAAAGAAAGGAAAGCCAAAAGATTTTGAGTGACTTGGCGAAGTTCATATGGGTGACCCTCAATCTACATCCTCTACCACAAAATGCCATACTTTTTTATACTTTGTCCTGCAGCTTTAAGCTCTGGGAAATCAGTGAACTTGGGGAAATTCCTACTTTCCTGGGAGAGACAGAGAATGACCACTGTCGGCATCCAATCGCCATTGTTTGCCGGGAGCCAGGAGGGTCAGCCAGCTGGAAGAGGGAAAAGGAGCGGGAAGGCTGCCAGGAATACCAAAGCTCCATGCCAAGAATTGAGGAGTAAGGAGGGAAGCCAGTAACAAACAACAAATTATACATACACATTCACAGAGCAGACACAGAACTAGTGTCAGACAGCTAGCCAGGAATTCTCAGGGGGCAAACAGCTCTGTGGTAAGCTTGCAAGGGAGGGGAACCAAATTTGGAGGGGTCGTTTCGGCCCCTTGGCCCTGTTCCTCTGGATCCCCCAGCACTTCAGGCACTAAAGCACATTCTGGCACCCCTGCCATCTTCTTGGCACATAACTAGGTAATACAGACCATCTCCAGAATCCCAGAATGACTTGGTCTTTTGTGAATAATGATAAAGTCATTTTCCTTGTTTGTAAAGTATGATTTTGGAATTATACATAAATATCTACACAGAGATATTATGTTATCTAAAAAAAGGAATTTGAAAAGCAATTCTATGAGTCTGGGGACTCTTATCTGTTTAAAAAAAATAAAACAAAAGAAATATAACAAAAGAAAATGCCAGCTCAGGTCTTTCAGGCAGTCTTACCCTGACAAGTCAGAGAATACACATGATGGAAGAGGCAAGTGGTAAAGAGATGCATTCCAACTGTTATCTTCCAAGACATTTGTCAAATGAGTTGGGAGGAAAACTTGAAGAGTTTTTACACATACACATAGACACAGACACACACAGACACACACACACATACAGAGAGAGAGAGAGAGAGAGAGAGAGAGCGCTTCTTTAAGGAGGTGCACATATCACTTAACAGTCACCCACATTTATGAAGTATGCTATTTACCTACTCCATCTTCTACATATTTTTGTACAGGGCTATATACACCATTGTTATTAGGTGAATTAAGTGAATACTAATAATACATAATAAAAAAGCACTTTATGGTAGAACTACATGGGACCTTTGAGATCTAAAAGAAAAACAAACCTATCAAGACATTAATCATGCTATTTGGTCTATTCCCCCAGGAGAAAAGCCCAGAAAGATACTAGAGAGTCAGGTTGTTGGTTTTTTAAAATATCTTTCTCTCTTCAGAAGGGATGAAAGGATATTAGAAGTTCTGGTAGTGATGGGGGTTCTACACACTCCTATAAATCACATGTGAACCCTGCAAAAGATGGAGCCCCCCCCCAGCAGCCATAGGACAGCCACACTCCCAGGCTCCAGGTGTTTCCTTGACTGATGTCACTTCCATCCTGTTGAAACGAAGTCTCTGCCAGTATCATCAGTCAGGCCTGAGCCTTCATCAAACATCAAGCAAGCCACATGCCAGAAGGAGATAGATGGGAGAGTTTCGTCCCTGTCTACAAATTTACAATCCTGAATGACTCAAGACTGAAAATTTAGTTTGGACACATCTCTGAAGTTCATGGATTTACTTTTATTGCTGTTGCTGTCACCATCAAATGCTGTTGTTAATATGATAGAAGCAGATTTTTAACTTGTTATAATTGTTGTTAATATCCTTTTTGATACTAAAATCATTTGTATGGCACTTTCAAATTTGCAAGGTACTTTACATAGATGATATCACACAATTCTCATGACTCTAGATGCCTTTTTACTATCCACATTTTACTGTTGAGGAAATGAAGGTCAGTATGAGGGATTTGTCCAAGGTCACACAGCTAGAGAACATCTGGAGTAGGATTTGAATTCAGGTGTTCCTGACTCCAGGGTGAGCAGTCTATTCTTTGCACTAACTACCTGGTATCCATGCCTTTCTATGAATGACGCAAGAATGATTTTAATCCATGAGCCATTAATCCTCCATGTCATGTGCATAATAAAGGATTGTTCCACTTCATTATTATTATTGAAATCCACTGTCATCTCACAAACATGCACATGGCATTTGGAGGGAGTACCATGCTTGAACTTTGATTCACATTTATATATAAATCATTAACCTCTCTGATACTCATTTTCTGCATGTGAAAAAATGGATATAAAAATACCCATAGTACCTTCCTCAAAAGTTTGTTGTGAGCCTCAATGAACATCTTCTATGTAAAATCATTTGCAAACTCTAAAGTTCTATATGCATTTTAGTTATTGATAATAAATAAGTAAATAAAATCAGGATGGGATCATTAGAATTGACGTTCCGCAATAGTCACATTCTACCTTAGAACTTCAATAGGAAACATCCAAGCAAAGTTCGGAATATTTGGGGGAATGGCTTTGAATGTTCCTAAATCTTTAAGATTCTTCAAGAATTTTTTCTACATAATTTTTTCTCATACTTCTAACATTTTCCATGTAGATATCATTGTGTCTTCCCCTTTAGAGTGCGTAGTTTCCCAAGAGCATGGGCTGTTTTCTGTCCCTTCTTTTGCATCTTTAGGTGCTTAGCACAGGATTTGACACTTATAAATGCTCTCTGTATTGACTATCTGAGAAGCAAATGACATTTTTCTTCAAAGTCAAGAAATATCATCTGAAATTTGATAACTATTCCATCAATGTCTTTATACAAGTCATTGATGAAATGTCAAATAGCTAATGCCTAAGCATAAATTATTGGGGAAATAAACTATTCAGAAAACTATTAAAAACTGTTCTTTGGGCCAGGTCCATATCCACTTAATTACCTCATCATGTAGTCCATATCCAGAATCACAGATTGAGTTTTCATCTGGGTCAACAATAAATGTGGGACCAAACAGTAAATGGGATAAGGTAGTATAGTAGGCCACACAAAAGACTGTCTACTGGTACAATTATGTTGGAAGAGGGAATGGCCTGACCTTGCCCCAACAATGTGTGGGAAAACTTTAACATTATGAAATGGGTTATTCCTTCCAAAATTGCCAATGATCTCTTTATTACCAAAATTAATAGTCTTTTCTCAGTCCTCATCTTTCTTTACCTCTCTGCAGCCATTGACAGTTGGTCATCATCTTCTTTAGCAGTACCCTAATTCTGGATCTCTTCCTATCTAACAGTTCCTTTTCCCAGTTTTCCCAGTGTTATGTCTATGCCCAAAAGAAGAGAGACAGAAGGGAGAAAAAATATTCTTAATGTTCAAAAATATTTTAGTAGCTCTTTTTATGGTGACCAACAATTGTGAAAGGACAGAATAAGTTTTGTTATGTAAAAGTGATAGAGTACCATTGTGCTATAATAAACAATGAACAAGATAATTTCCCCCAAAAATGAGAAGTGGATTATGAACTGAGAAGAACCAGAGAATCAATTTATCTCATTTCTGCCTCCTTCTCTCCTCTGACACTGATACCTCACTGACTAGAGCCTTCATCATTTCATATTTAGATTATTACAATACCTGCTGGCTGATTTTCTTGCCAAAAGCCTCACCCATTCAAGCCATATTATAGAGCCCAATGAAAAAGCCACGTTCTCCCTTAGAGTTCTGTCCTTATTTTTTTCATCTTCACCAGAATAGCATTAAGACTTTGTGAGATACTTTATTACAATCTAGATAAATGGCATCTTCTTCATTGACCTGATCTTTTGCTATTCTAATATCCCTGCAACAAAGGAAATGAAGCTATCTATAACAAATTACATTCAGTATATGTGGAGTTTGAGATGTCTTTATGACATCCCATTTTAAAATGTCCAATTGGCAACTGATGATGTCTGAATAGAACTTAAGTAAATTTGTTCTTTTTTTCCTAGTAAATGTATTTATTTTAATACACATTGCTTTATGAATCATGTTGGGAGAGAAAAAAATCAGAACAAAAGGGAAAAACCATGGGAGAGATTAAAAAGAAACAGAAAAAAAGAAGTGAACATGTGTTGATTTACATTCAGTCTTCTTAGTTCTTTTTATGGATGTAGATGGTATTTTTCACCCAAAGTCTACTGGGATTGCTTTGGATCACTGAAGCACTGAGAAGAACCAAATCCTTCATAGCTGATCCTCAAACATTCTTGCTGTTACTGTGTACAAAGTATCCCTGGTTCTGTTCATTTTGCTCAGCATCAGTTCATGTAAATCTTTCCAGGAAATTCTAAAATCAGCTTGTTCATTTTTATAGAACAATAATATTCCATTACCTTCATATTCCATAACTTGTTCAACCATTCCCAAATTCATGGGCATCTGCTTATTTTCCAATTCTTTGCTACCACAAAAAGAACTTCCACAAACATTTTTGCACATGTGGGTTCTTTTCAAGTAAGTCTATTCTTGATAAAGCCAAGTTCTTTGTGGTCACTGCTTCCTTTTCTAGACTTTCAATACTCTTTCCTTTAATAATATCTTCTATGATTTCCCAAAAGTCAAAGTCAGGCTGAGAGTTTATGGCCTCTAGTTTCACTCATTTTGAAATGAAAATCTGAATAGTACTGTCCTCCAATCCTGCAGCACTATTCCAATTGTCCCCTATTATCTCCCAGGGATCCCTAACTTTGCAAAGTTCAGTAATGCTATGTATGATTTTTCTCCAGGTTCTAAGAATGTAATTTTTCGAGATAGATGAGGTTCTTTTGATAGCTCCTGGCTCATTTTAGACCTCAATCTCCCTTTAGATGCTTCTGTTTTATCCTTTTCCAGTCCAAAGGTTATTTCTCTTTCTCAAGGGGAAAGAAAAACAAAACAAAACCGAGAAATAACAGCTGAATGGCTTTGAAACCATATCATCCTATCGATCCTGAACCGGCCCCATTCATTTTTTGATGGTACCCTTTTCCCCAACACAGCTAAAAACAAATAAAAACCAAACCAAACCTTTGAATTGTTCTTAACTTTCCTTGAGAGCCTCATCCCATTTGGAAATTGAGCACTCCTAGCATTATTAACTATTTTTTTGTAATTATGACATATTTCTATTCTAATATTGACCTTAATTTCATTTTTTTTTGCAAATTTCATTTCAAAATCAAAGTTAAACCATGAGTTTCCTATGCATCCACATTTGTTTCTTTAAACAGTTCCTCCTTTTACCTCTTCAGTGGAATTATTTTCCCTTCATGTATTCAGAATGTGCTTCTTGAAAACTTTCCATCCCTGCCTGGTCCTCTATAGAATTCTATTCTCCATGTTCTCATTTACTATTTCTCTGAATCATTTGAAATTTGTTCTTTAAAATACTAAGCCATATGTCAGATTGTTTCCACTGTTTAGTGAGCTAATGCTGCTCATAGTCTTCTATTATCCTTCTCTCTAATACTTTACAAAGGAGTTCTTACTCTAAACTGGGGCTGCCTAAGAACTGATACCATCATGTGTCCACTCTCTTAATTGGTTTCTGGCTACTTTGGGCACTCTTGTTGTAACCTTTATTTTAATTTAGATAATGGCAATAAATAAAATCAGTATCTTTTCCATTTCCTAGATATGATTACAGTACAAAATTCATATTATAATCTCATGTGGTATTATAATAATTTTCATGTAGACAATCAAACAAGTATTTATTCTATCATTTCTGTGTGCCAAGCCCTATACCAGACATTAGAGAAAAGGGATATTAGAAATATAAAAGGCATTATCTGCCATTAGAGAATATTGAATGTGATTGGGGTAAATAAAACTTAAATTCCAAAAAGGAATACCGAGAATTCAAAACAGGGAATGAGATCAATAACCCAATTTATTTCTCTGATTAGGTGCTAATTAATCAACACCTAATTAGCACCTAGGCAATCCAGTGCTAATTAATATTTCCTCATTAGTTTTTGTTGTGGCTATACTGTATCATAATTTTGTAATTGAAGGAGATCTGTCCATGGTATCATAAATTTAATATCTAATTGGATATGGGGGTTGAGAAACAGGGAAAAATCAAGAATGAATCCAAAGCTATAAACCTTGGTGATTAAACAGATAGTAACTGTTCATTTGACAAAATATGGATTTTGAAGAGTGTTAAATTTGAGGGAAATATAACGTTTCCTTTGGTATATGTTGAGTTCAAGATGTCTTTGGGACATTTAATTTTAAAATTTTAATTGGCATTTGGTAATGTCAAATTGGAGCTCAAGAAAGAGACTAAAAATGATGATAGACATCTGGGAATCATCTACAAAGACATGATGATGTCTGGTAATCATCCATCTAGAGATGATAGTTTTATCCATTGGAACTGATGAGATCACTGAATGAGAGCAGAGAGAGAAAATTTGTCCTAGGAAAGAGCCTCAGGATAAATTTACAGACAGTTAGTGGGAGTAATATGGATAATGATTAATCAAAGGATACTGATAAATGTTACAAAAGTAAGATAAGAACCAGAGAAGAATGTTTTCCTGAAAAACTATAGAAGAAAGAATATCTAGGAAGAGCATGTAGTCAACAGTGGCAAATATTGCAGGATTTAAAAAGGCTATAGATTGAGAAAAGACCCTCTAAATTGTCATTTAAAGAAAAAAGCCATTTCAATTAAATAATGAGTTTGGAAACCAAAATATAAAGGGTTTTGAAGAGAATAAGAGGAGAAAAAAGTGGAGGCAGTGAATGTAAACATCTGGTCCAAGGAGTTTATCTAAGAAATGGGAAAGATGAGAGCTATCATGAAAGGTAGAACCTAATGAAACAATAGAGGAGTTGAGTGAATTTCTTAACTCTAGAGAAAGAACCAATCGACAGGAAGAAATTAAATATTAGAGAAAGAAGGAACTTAGTAGAATCTGATAAATAAGATAGGATAGACTGGGTCAAAGGCACAAGTTATGGATTAGTCCTTGAAAAAAGTGAAAGTGAAGGACCACTTATTCACCAAAGGATGGAGTAAAGAACAAGAAAGATGTCAGAGGTATGTGAAATGAGAAAGGAAGATTGAGCTCATGATGAAAGGCCTTCTTTTTCTATAGCAAGAAAATGGGATAAACATGAAGTAATATAGATAATAATTTACATATAATTGTGAATAGTGCAAGGATTCCAAGGGATACAATGCAGGAAGGACTAAGAGGAGAAAGAAAAGAAAGATATAAATAGTGGAGGAGCAGTGGAGGAGGAAGAGAAACAGGGTTTCCTGCAAAACCAGATAATGACGGATTCCTCCTGACTGCAACTCACAAGAAACAATTCTGTCTGCTCCATCTGTGATAAATGACAGCTGTGACAGGTGTAAATATCCCAGTGTTGTAAATTTTATGGAAGCAACACATCTGGGCCATCTACCATTACACTATTGCTTGTTTTACCATCTTCTATCCAACAAACAAGCTACTCTGGACAAGGCAATGCAAAGCCAAGCAAAGGAAACCAAATGAGAATTAGGAAAGGGTGGGAGGAAGATACAAGGAGGCCAGGAAAGAAAACTTTATCTATCCCTTTCTCCTAGTTGGTGGCTATTCAGATTTATTCATCTCAATTATATCCATTATTCAGCAAGCCTCCAAGCTTTAGAATAGAACTTCCTCTAAGCTTTTTGGGGGCTGCTAAGAAGATAGTCATAATAGTTCAACAGCTGGGACAGTTACTTACAATGGATCAGCACAGCTGCACTTTTTTTCCTCTTTGCAATATGTTTACATTAAAACATGGTCAATTTAATGACGACTTTAAAAATGCAGGAATGAAAATTTCTATCAGAAGCTAAAATCTGAAGGAGATTTCAGCAATACTGACAGACACAAACCACCATGAGAATTTAGGATAGCTTAAAATCTAACTGCAAAAGAATAGACAATTGATGACCAGCACACAGATTGCCAGTCCCCAACAACCTTACATAAGGCTTTCACAAATGTTCTTTATCTTCAATTACCACTTTTTCCATACTTAACTCTAACACTGCACAACAGCCATTTCAGAAACAAAGGATTTTGTATGCCCTTCAGTTATCCACTCACATTACCAAATGCTTGCTGGCAATAAGCTTCAAGTTTAAAACAAAATATCTAAGGAAAAGACTCAAAAGTGAAAGTTGATTCTAAAAGGCATGTTTCTTTAGTTCCTTAAAGATTAAATCAATCACTTAATTATAAAGTCAATCCAGCTACTCAATAATTGGGAGGAAGTATGCCTGACATTCTTTGGAAATTACATTTCACATTTCTAAATTGCTTTGTTTACAAAGTGCTTTCCTCGTGATAACACTTTGAGAAAGATACTGTCCCATTTTATAGATAAGAAAGCTGAACCTAACATGACTTCTCTGTAGATTCAGTTATTAGTATCACAGCCACCAAACTAGCAAGGTCAGAGCTAGTTTTTTTTTTTTTTTTCTTTCCCAGATTCCTCCCTCTGTCCCCTCAGAGCAACTAGGACAAGAAACTTAAATACTTATTACTTGAACTGAATTTATTTGTCTTTCTTCTCCTATCTATAAGTTTACCAACTACCAAAGGTATCTATACATTTTTCACCTTTTAAAAAAAGAAAATGCAGTCATTTGCATCGGTCAATTCTTCTGCATGAAAGGCATATCAAGATGTTTTTCCACTTGTGGTGATGAATTTTTAGTCATCCAAGACCTCTCATCACTCTGAAGGGTGAATAACAGTGAGCTGATTGAGATAAATAGCCACTGACATTTTTCAATTAGTGGACTACTGAACAAGGTAATTGTTTAATATTTATATCAATTTCTCTCCAACCACTCTTCACCTCCTTTCCTGGAGTCAAACCCAGTTTCAATTTATTTGCCTTAAAAGACAATAAAGCATGATAGAGTCACTAAAGAGGAGGGGGAAAAAATTAAAAAATAAAAGCAAGAAATTTAAAAGGAAAAGGCCAGAAGTAAAATTATTGGGGGGTGAGTGTGAGGGTGGGGGCTGGATTTTCCTAAAGAGTTTCTTTTCAGACACCAAATTCCATACATTTCTACCCTATACTTCTGCCATAAAGATAGCCATTTACCTCTTTTTATGTGCTTGTAGCTATTAGTTCAGTTCATTACGTGACCATTCTAATAAGACCAAAATATTATTTAATTTTACCAAGTAAGTCTCCCTCTGTCCCATGGTTACAGACATCATCCCTTAAACAACTGCATTTTTTTTAAGTTTTGAAGCTAATGAACTTGGGTAATGAGATGAACGTATCGCATAAACAACAAACTGTGAAGACCAAACATGTCATCATCCAGTGAAACTTAGACATTTAATGATATCTCTCATATTATTAAACAGGTCTCATGGTATTATGGTCTATTGAAAAGAATGCTAGGTTTGGATCTCAGAGACTTTTAATGCCACTTCTGATATTTTCTTTAGAAAAGACATCTTGCATCCCAAGTCAGGGACTCCAGCTATAGTCATATTTTTAGTATCAAACTCACAAGGACATTACTTGGAAAGCAAAAAGTAAATGTTGTTAAATACAGCATCAATTGTACTTGCTTTAAAAGTCAATAAAGCATGATATAGTCACTAAAGAAGAGAAGACAAAATAAAAGCAAGAAGGAAAGTTAGTGTTATTAAAAATGTTATATGTTATAATTATCATCCTTTATATGCACAAATCTTCCAGTGTATTGAAAGATAAAGTTTCTGGATTTGACTACTTAGCACTTGCATCTGCTTTCTAATCTGTTACCCCACAGTCAGATCTAAGACCTTACTGTTTTAAGATTCATTGAGTAGGTTATTGATAATTCATGTGTATAATGCAGTATAAGGTTTACTAAGAACTTTTCCCACTAAAAACTTTTCCCTGTAACATCTCCTTGAATTGGATGTTATTACCTTTATCACTGATGGGCAAATAGACTCAAAGAGATATCTGACTAGACCACAGCCATAAATAACAGCTGGAGAAATTAAAATTTGAACTCAAGTCTCCTGAAACCAGGCAGCCAGGTGGCACAGTGTAAGGTACAAGCCTTGAAGTCAGGAGAACCTCAATTAAAAATACAGCCTTTGATATTACTGGCTATGTGATCCTGAGCAAGTCACTTAACCTTAATTGCCTCAAAAAAAAAAAAAAAAAAAAAAAGGTCTCCTAAAATAAAGCCCAGCATGCATTCCACTAATCCCAGACTACCATTAATATTAATAGCCCATGGAATCTTTCCATCACTTTACTCTGTCCTTTATTATAAAATGTTGTCTGGGTTCAGGAAAACCTTTGCTCTTCTGCTTCCATCCCACTAATTTGAAGACTACAAGAGCTCAAAAGGTACATATGCAGCATTTCTGTGATAACAGCACTTATTTCCTCCTAGATAATTGTCCTGTAATTAGAGGAATTTAATAGTGGTACTTGGCATATGGCCTCATGATCCAACTAACTAGGCTTCCTCTAGCATGATTAATAGCAAAATAAAGCCAGAACACTTTTACACTAAGGTATACATTTTCTAGCAAAGAATATTACTATTAAATAGCTCGATAGCCTACAAATTATCGACTTCTTCCCTATATCCCCTCTAAATGAAAATAATCCACACCTCATTGATCCAATAATATGCTGGGCCCTAGGCAGCATTACTGGTTTCATCTTAACAATAAATAATCCACCAACACCCACTATTACCAAACTTTCAGCCTTAATCATTTCTATCATAAGAATTGTTATAGCTATTAAACTTAACTCCTTCACAAATAAGTCACCAATATTACTTTTAATCAATACACATAACTTCTCAAACATGCTAGAGTATTTTACCCATATTTTTCACCAGCTAAACCCACTAGCAAACTTACAAATAGGTGAACATATCACTACCATACTCATCAATTTGAATTGATACAAAAAATAGTAAGCCCTAAAGTATTACTGGAAATGTTAGATATTATAATTTTCATCCTTCACATGCCCAAGCCCTCCAGAATAAACAATTTTTAAAAAAATCTGTATTCAAATAATCTATGAAATTTAAAAATAAATTTCACGAAATATAAACACCTTGATACAAGTAGGTAGTTTTTTGGGGGGAGGGTTGTTTTGGGGGGAGGTTTTTTTTCACTTTTACTCATCTCTAAATGTTATCAGTCACTGCCTCATGTAACTTTACTTTTCCCTAGAGATGAATAGAATTCATCCTGAACCATTCTTGACTTGCCAGGAGCTTGTCTAGACTACTAACTAAATCTTCATCAATAGAGACAGCTTTATTTAATCTTTGATCTTATCTCTAACAGAAAAATATTAAGATGCTTCCTTAGCAATACCATTTGACTTCAACACCCCTTTTTTACTCATTTGTGTCTTTCCATGCCTTGTGGCAAGGTATAAAGAGAAAAATTTCACTGAAGTCATTAGACTTCATAAAATCAAGCTAAATTGTACTCCTTACCTCTACTTTTTTTCCACATAAGAAGTTTCTCTGATACATATCTTCTAAATAACTTTAGATTTGCTTTCCAACAGCCTAAGATGGCCAGGGCCCCCAATGCAAGGTCTCTGTTTGCAAAGCTGCCAGATAGATGAGGTTATCATGATTTTCTTTCAGGACAGAGGACTCATCCTTCTCTACACCTCCCCACAAGACTGGAGAAGTCAGAAATTCCATTATAATCCAAAAACAGAAGCAATGGTTACCAAGGCTTTGGAGTCACCAGAAGTTTCAGGGCAGCTTGGGAAGTATGCTCCCTGAAATGGCTCTGCTAAATCCATTCAACATTGTTAGACCTACTTTAACTTTAAAATATATTTAAATGAATTTTTTGTAGTTTTTATTTGTGTTCCAACCTTGCAATTTTAAAAAATATATTGATGTATTTCATTTCCATAAGAGATACAACTCAAAAATAGTAAAACAAAATATACCTTAAAAAGTACCAAGAAAACAGTTTGACTATTGATTTATTAACAGAAAGGAAGGATGAGTTCTCTAACTGTGGTTTCATCCTTTAACTTTTACATTAACTATTGTATTTGGCCAGAATTTATGTTCTCTTGATGCCACTTTTGTACAAATTTAAAATCAGGAAAACTTACACACATAAATTCAATCAGCAGCACAGTATACATTATTGCAACCATATTTTTACAATCTGTGTTGTTCTTTTTGCTTTGTATCACACTTCATCTAAGTCTTCCTATGTTTCTCTGACTTCAGATCATTATTTCTAACAATGTAGTAATATTTTATTACATTTAAATACAATTTGTATAGCTATTCCCTAATTACTAGACACATTTCATTCCCATTTTTATTTTGCTTCTTTGAAAATCTATATGGTCAAGTTGTTGAGTTGCCCCAGTTGTTTCTGACTCTTTGACCCCATTTGGGGGTTTCTTGGCAAAGTTACAGGAATCATTTGCCATTTCTTTCTCAGTTTATTTTAAGAGATGAGAAGTGGAGGATAACAGAGTTAAAAAGTGACTTCTCCAGGGTTGTACAGCCAGCAATGAAGAGAAATCTTCCTAATCTAAACCTAATGCTCCACCCACTGTGCCATCTAGCTGCCCATTGCTAGATTATAAAAAGTAAAGAGATCTTTTTTTTTTATTCTGATCTTGAAGTAAAACAATAAGAGAGCCAATCTCTAGTTTTCTTGATCAATATCTTGCCACTGTTCCCAGTTGACTCCTTCCAGAGGAAAAAGTGAGATTGGTGACTTTGAACAGCCTTCCCTCATTTAATTCCAATTCACTTGTGAATCATGGTATCACCTTTCTGATATCATGGTCCTCTTCAAAAATGAAGCACATTTAGAGTCTGAGGATAACTCTATTACTTTCAACGAGTGTAATAAGTTCATTTCCTCATATAAAATATGGTGAAGAGCAGAGAGAAAGAATGTGGTTATGTTGCAGGCAGCAAAAATAAAAGATGCACCATACTGATGTGATATTGGATCCAAAGTAAGAATCAAAAATAAATTCCCCATAACAATAATTTTATACCCTAGTTATCTAAGTCATCTTCACTGACAAATGAATTAGATTGTTCCTATACCTAGGGACCATCACCTTCTTACCAAATTGTGGAGCAGTTTGTCTTTGATATCTTCCTATTTCCACAGGTGCCTCTTCTTTAACTCCTAGATTGCTTGCATGAGAGTCTTGTTCTCAGCTATGAGTTCATTTCCATTGTGATTACCTTTTAAAAAAAAAACTTAACTCATGTGTCTCCTAGATTTATGTATTTTAACATTTAATATGTATTTTAATATTGAAAGTTAAAAAGGTTTTTTTGAGATCCAAAGGAATAATTTCTGAATGATGATAATGATCACACAAAAAGTTATTATAAAGGTATCATTCATTAAGGGCCCATTATGTGACAAGAAAGATGTCAAGTGTTTGGGATTCAACTACAAAGAATAAAACTGCCTAGATAGTTGGGTGAAAAAAAATCAATATTTAACTGATAACTCATTTCTGATTGAAATGTTGTTGTACAGTTTCATCCAACTTTTCATGACCCCATTTGGGTTTTCTTGGCAAAGACACTGGAGTGATTTGCCATTTCCTTCTACAGCTTGACAGATGAGGAAACTCAGGCAAACACAGTTAAGTGACTTGTCCAGTGTCACATATTTTGTAAATGTTTGAAGTCAACTTCCTAATTCCAAACCCAGTATTCCATTCATTGTGCTACCTCACTATCATAAAACCTCTCTTATTAAGAGCTGGACTGGTCTAGGTTAATACTTGATATATAGATATATATTTTTCTGAGGCAATTGGGTTAAGTGACTTGCTCAGGTTCACACAACTAGGAAGTGCTAAATATCTGAGGCCAAATTTGAACTCAAGTCCTCCTGACTTCAGTAGTGGTGCTCTATTTACTCCATCATCTAGCTGTTCCTAATGCTTGATATTTTGATAAATTCACAATTTCATCAGTGTTCCTTGCACTCTCATACAAATCCCACCCTTCCAACTCAAAAGATGAGGTTTTGTTTTGTTTTGTTTGTTTTTTGCTGAGGCAATTGGGGTTAAGTGACTTGCCCAGGGTCACATAGCTAGGAAGTGTTAAGTGTCTGAGGCCACATTTGAACTCGGGTCCTACTGATTTCAGGGCTGGTACTCTACTGCACCACCTAGCTGTCCCTGGATGAGGATTTTTTTTAAAAAAGTCTGGCATTAATTCAATCTTCTTCTATATGTACAAAATTACATGCTCTACTACGGGAAAACTACTGACCCTTTGATTTATATCATTTGAATAACTTCTGATGAATGAGAATGTGCTAACTTTTAGTGGTGAGGTAATATTTACAACCAACTTTGAGATGGAAATCCCCTGTACTCCAACTGTGCTGGCTGCAAGGACCCCCAACATGCTAAGCTAGTTGCAGACTGTGACATGCTAAACCTCTGAACATATATAACTCATATCAAGAATCATTTTCCAAGACAAATGACATAAGAAGGACTAAGCTTTCCCTTTCTTAAAATTGATTTTCTGAATGACATTAACCTTATTAACTTTAAGGCAGGTTATTCCTCTGTCCCAAGTAGTGCAAATATCATGTCAAAAATTGAAAACCATCATACTATCCATCTTGAGGTAATTCATTTAAGGTTCTAGGTACAGTTTGAAGTTGGGAAGTCTTCTATCATCTGCTAAAAAAGTGGACTACTCTACAGCAGGAGACGAAGGAGAATAGCAGCTAGAATTTAAAGGGAGAAAATAAGAATAAAATGCAAAATGAGATTTTGTGTTTGTTCCCTGTGCTTTCTGAGGATACCTTTTCCTCATACCCAAAAGAGTGAATAGGTATGGATAGCCGATAAGGATAAAACAAAGGTGAAAGGGGTAGGATCAAATGAGATAATATATGTAAAGGATCATATAAATGCTAATGATTATTATTATTGTACATTCTGGAGGTTGCATATATAAAATAATGCAAAATAAATGCAATATAAGATAATTAGGGAGACAGGACACTAACACTTTGGAGATCAGAAAAGGCATAAAATAGAAACTCTCATTGAATTTTGAAAGAAACCAATGATCCCAAGAGATAAAAGTGAAAAGAGAACATTTAAAGAATGGGAAATGGCTGGTGGAGAGGTACAGAGATGTGATATATAGCAGTATGTGTGAGGAACAGAGAACAATTCAGGTGGACAGTAATAATTCAAAGAGAGCAGTAGTGTATGAGGCCTGAAAGATAGACTAGCTCCAAGTTCTGAAAGGCTTTAAAAGTCGAGCTGAGTTAATATTTTATCCTAAAGTCAGGGAGCTTCACTGAGGCAAAGAGTGACATGGTCAGACATTCACTTAAGAAAATCACTTCACCAATTGGAGGATGAATTGGAGTGAGGAGAGACTTAGGACGCACAGAAATAACAATTAGAGAGCCATTGTGAGAAACCAGGAAAGATGGAATGAGGACCTGAACTAAAATTATGTCTATGAGAGAAGACAAAAAGAGTCAAATCTGAGGGATATGATTGTAGTAGAAATGACAAGATACATTTATCAAATGGATATGTGATGTGAATGAGAAGGATGACATGAAAAATCCATTCTACACCCATTCTCTCCTTCCTACACAGTTTCCTGGATTTGGAATCATGTACTCTCTCTTCCCTTGTATCCCTCTTTTGTTTACTGCCTCTTCTTTATAAAATGCATTCTCAAAATGAGATCTAGGTCACTCAATGTGTCACCTCATCCCAGGAGTATTTGTATTTTAAGTCTTACTCAAATGTGGAATAAGACATCTCTGCTTGAGGTGACTTCAGGTACCAGAGATCAGAGGACAGGTAATCCCTTCTTGGTGCTCTGGAATCCTCAGTATATAGCTACTTACAATATCTACAGGTTTAAATATGATTCAAGCAGCCACTTTCATTTCAGGGGTCCCTTCTAAAAAAAAAAGGGCTTTTTTTTGCACTAATTTTGAGTGAAAGATTTAAAAAATGCCTTTAGGCCAAATTAGATAGCAGATCTAAGTTTTTTTGTTGTTGTTGTTGCTTGTCCATTGTTCTTGAAAAAGACCACAACATCAGGGAGGTGGTACCATGATATGCAAATGAGTTGGGTGAAGTGAGGAAGGGCTGTGCAAAGTCACCAGCCTGACTTTCCCCTCCAGAGCCATTTGGAAAGTGTTTTATATTATTTTATCCATTGCATTCATATACCACAACTTGTCCATGGCTGAATAAGCTGTGGTACATGATCATTAATGTTAATTTAGTCTCTATTACATATTTTTCAGCATCTTTTCAGACTACAGAATAGGTCCTCTTATCTTTAAATTTCTGTATTCTCTGTTTCCAAAATCTTACTTCATAATGGATCCTGATAAAGAGGAAAAAGGACATCAAAAAATAAGGATTTGAGGCTGTGCTTTAACTCTTGCTAACTCTGTGACCTGGGGCATTTTTTTTAACTATTTCTTTAACTGTAAAATGGGAAATAATAATACCCAGCCCAAATCATACCTTTGAAAGGATTGGGGTAGGAGCATTTCAAGCTAATATTCCAAATGACCTTAGAATTTGGCTCTGGGATTGATCAGGATTGACCTAAAGACACAACTGATCTATTAGAAATTTGTTAATATACAAGAGCTAAAAAGTGATCCCTAAAAGATCATTAGACTATTGGAAATAAAATGTCATTTAATTTGCCCTTTACAATATGCAACATAATTCTTTTTTTCTTTTTTTTCCTGAGGCAATTAGGGTTAAGTGGCTTGCCCAGGGTCACACAGGTTGGCAGTGTTGAGTTTCTGAGGTCAAATTTGAACTCAGGTCCTCCTGACTTTAGAACTGGTACTCTATCCATGCGCCACCTACTTGCCCCTGCAACATAATTCTTAGAACATTCTGGCAATATTTTCCAACGAGAAGTATGGTGGTAAATGTATAACAACCAGCTCTCAGGGGTTGGGGAAAGGATATGTAACCACAATATATGTTGAAATGTAATCTTCAGTACTAATATTTTCTCCATCATGTTCTTAAAGGTAGGGAATCAACAAAACAATAAATCATTTGTATAATAAATAAATGATTTGTAGCATTTCTGAGGTGAAAAAGTTCACACTGAAAACTTTATCAGCCTTCCAGAGACACTAAAAAAGAGTTGGCTATTCCCCATATTCCCCAATATGTATGAAATTATCTAGTAACCAAATTCAGTTAAAGGTAACTAGGCTGAAGAATGGATAACAGGACTTAAAATAAAAATGAGTTTAAAATCAGAAATTCAGTTCTCACTTAAATGATTACTATCTCTATTGTAGCTCAGCTGTTCAGTTGTGTTTAATTCTTTGTGACTCCATGGATCATAGTATATCAATACAATCCATGGCTCTCACTTCACAGATACTAGAAGTCATTTGCCACTTCCTTCTTTAATGGATTAAGGTAATTAGAGGTTAAATGACTTGCCCAGGAACACACAGCTAGTAAGTGTCTGAGAAGGATTTAAACTAACTGTCTTCTGGAGAGTCAACGTGGATCAAAGCATACTATCATCACCTTTTTTATTTGTTTGTTTGCTTTTCCTTTCTTGTAGATTTCCCTTTTTGTTCTGATTTTTCTTTTCAAAAGAAGAATATTATGGAAATATTTTAAGTGATTTTACACATATAACCTATATCAGATTGCTTTCTTGAGGAAGGGGAGGTAAAGTAGGAAGGGAAAAAAATTGGAATTCAAAATCTTACAAAAATAAATGTTGAAAACTATCTTTTTATGTAATTGGAAAAAAATACTACTGAGAGAAAGAAAAGGCAGCATCCACATGAATTCAACAAAAAATATGTTAACAGAGAAGTATTGAATCAATGACTGTCATTCAAAATTGTTTATAGAAAAAGAAGGATTCATGACATCAATACAAAGCCATGTCACTGTTAACAGAAATTCCCAAAAGTTCATCTTCAGGGAATCTAGATTTACTGATTAATGATGATTTTCTCTTTAAAGACTGGGTTTCCCACCTAACCTAGGCTATAAGTACAAGAATCATTCAGCTCATTTCCACTCTTATTGGTACAGGAACTTTGACTTGCTCTATTTCCAACATGGTGAATGTGTCTTTCTCTAGGGCAATGATCTCCTACCTAATGGCTCCATGCATGGAGCCTACCATATTAATGTTGAACTAATTTGGGATGCTTGATCAGCATAGCCCACTATAGTTCAGAGCTCTCAAATGATCTTAGCATTCTTAATAGAAAGAAGTACAGGGGCGGAGCCAAGATGGCAGAGTGAAAACGTGACTCTCTGCATCCTCCTCCGATCTTCTCTCAAACCAACAATAAAATAACCCTCTGAACTGATCTTCAAGTCAATGAATCCAGAAATATTTGGACACTGCTTTCTGAAGAACTTCATATCAGGTTTGTCTAACTCAGACAGAGGGATAAACTTTGAACTTGGGTGTAGGCTGGAAGTGAGGGTGGGACTCAGCTCACCTCATCCTGGCAGAAACTCCACACTCCAAACTCCAAACCCCTGGAGTTTATCTGAGGTACTCAGGACACTCTGCCCTGATTGGGGGCAGGTGCTCTGGCAGACTTGCCTTGTTTAAGGAGTAATCCCGATTTAGTCCTAGCCCCCACGACCCAGCACCTTAAGTTAATTCGATGAATTGCCCCAGGGCAAAGATTTTTTCCGAGCCCTAAAGAGACATCCACGCTTTCTAAAAAAAATGAAGAAACAAAAGAGAGCTCTCACCATAGACAGCTTTTATCAAGAGAAAGTAGAGATGACCGCAGATCCTGAGGTTCCTTTAGACAAAACTCCAAAGGAAGTTATTAAGGACTATCACTGGTCCCTTTTCAAAAGGCCTTTCTGGAAGATTGCATAAAGAACCTCATAAGAGAGCTGGAGGATAAATGGGAAAATAAACTGAAATCAGTGCAAGAAGGATATGATGCCCTGCAAAAGAGATATGAAAAAGACACCAATTTATTGAAAAATAAAATTAGTGAAGTGGAAAAAGAGTGCAATGAACAAAAAAATTCAATTGGCCAGTTACAAAAGGAGCTTAAAAAGGTAACTGAAGAAAACAACACTTTAAAAATAAGAATTGAACAAATGCAAGTGAATGACTCAATAAGACTTCAAGAATCAGTCAAACAAAAACAAAATAATGAAAAATTAGAAGAAAATATGAAATATCTCCTAGGAAAAACAACTGATTTGGAAAATAGATCTAGGAGAGACAATCTAAGGATTATTGGACTTCCCGAAAGCCATGATGAAAAAAAGAATCTAAACACTATGTTCCAGGAAATCCTGAAAGAAAACTGCCCTGAGATTGTAGAATCAGAAGGCACAAATCACCATTGAAAGAATTCACCGATCACCTCCTGAAAGAGACCCCAAAATTAAAACCCCAAGGAATATCGTGGCTAAATTTCAGGACTATGGCACCAAGGAAAAGTTTCTGTTAGCAGCTAGAAAGAAACAATTCAAATACTGAGGATCAATAATTAGAATCACACACGATCTGTCAGCCTCCACATTGAAGGATTGAAGGGCCTGGAAGCAGATATTCCAAAAGGCAAAGGAACTTGGATTACAGCCAAGAATTACCTATCCAGCTAGAATGAGCATTATCCTCTAGGGAAGAAGATGGTCATTCAATGATATAGGTGAATTTCACCTATTTCTAATGAAAAGACCAGATTTGAACAAAAAATTTGACCTCCAAACACAGAACTCAAGAGAAGCATAAAAAGGTAAAAAGGAAAGGACTCTTGAGAATTTTATTTCTACTATGGGGATACTTAAAGTTTGGGGTATAATTAACTAGATATTACCTTGATAATAGGAAAAAGAAAACTAGAGAGAGAAAAGTTGTCATACTGGGGAAAAGAAGGAAAAAGTGGTAAAATAAAATAAAAAAAAATAGGAGGTAAAAACAAGGTAAAATCTCTTGAAGAGGCAAAGAAAACCTAATATAATTGAAAGAAAGAGGGGACGGAAATGAGCATTGTGTAAATCTTACTCTCATCAGGTTGGGTTCTAAAAGTGTATATCAGACACTTGATTTCACATAGAAACTTGTCTGTTGTTAGAGGGAAGTGGGAGGGAAAGGAGGAAAAAGAAAGGGATAAACTATTAGAAGGGAAAATAGAAGAATCAGGGGAAAGGAGTTTAAAAAAGGGGGGAGGGGATCTAAAGGGTGGTGGATTGTTTGGGAGAGGGGGTCATCAAAAGCAAAGTACTGAGGAGGGGGGGAAGGGAGAAAGGGTAAAGGAAAGGGGAAAACATAACTTGCGTAAATAAGATGGCAGGAAATAAAGAATTAGTTATTCTATCTGTGAATGTGAATGGGATGAACTCTCCCATAAAGCAGAAGCAGATAGCAGACTGGATTAAAAACCAGAATCCCACAATATGTTGTCTACAAGAAACACATCTAAACCATAGTGACACATATAGGATGAAGGTAAAAGGCCGGAGCAGGACCTATTATGCTTCAGGTGAAGAAAAAAAAGCATGGGTAGCAATCCTTATCTCAGATCAAGTAAAAGCCAAGATAGATCTAATCAAAAGAGATAAGGAAGGAAAGTATATTTTATTAAAGGGTACCATAGATAATGTAGCAATATCAATACTAAGTATATACGCACCAAGTGCAATAGCATCCAAATTCCTAGGGGAGAAATTAAGAGAGATGCAAGAAGAAATAGACAGCCAAACGATACTAGTGGGGGATCTCAACCTTGCTCTCTCAGAATTAGAGAAATCAAACTACAAAATAAACAAGAAAGAAACTAGGGAGATAAACCAATTGTTAGAAAAGTTAGGTATGATAGATCTATGGAGAAAGTTGAATGGAGACAGTAGGGAGTTTACTTTTTTCTCAGCAGTCCATGGAACCTATACAAAAACTGACCATGTGTTAGGGCATAAAAACCTGAAAATCAAATGCAGAAAGGCAGAAATAGTAAATGCATCTTTTTCAGATCATGATGCAATAAAACTCACATGTAATACAAGGCCAGGAGAAAATAGACCAAAAGTTAATTGGAAATTAAATAATCTAATCCTGAAGAATGAATGGGTAAAAGAGCAAATGATAGACACAATCAATAATTTCATCCAGGAGAATGACAATAATGAGACAACATACCAAAATTTGTGGGATGCAGCCAAAGCGGTTTTAAGGGGTAATTTACGGTGACCAAAATTCATATGCATACTGATACTAAGGCACATTTCAATTAAAGTAATTACTTAGGCTTTCCTCACTTTCTGCACAAAACAAAGATATCTCAAAAGATATCTCAAAGTCATTACAACTCCCTCCTTCATATTAGGTTGGACCAGGAAGCATCTCTAAAGTTGTTAGATACCTATTAACACCTTGTGTAGGGATCCTTGCTCTCTGAAGAATGTGTTAAGTATTCATTAGCTCTTATAGAGAGTCTATTTAGACCTAGATTTATAATGGCTATTTACCAAATAATTTTCATGAATATATGTCAACTGTGGAAAATACAGTACAGGTTATAGGAGTCCACTTTACTAGTAATGTGAAAAATTTAATGATTGAGGGTAAAGGGGGAGAGGAGTATGGAAATTGCAGGAAGGTGCAAATTGCAATGAGGTAAATAAGGAGTGTCACCTTTG
The DNA here is from genome assembly GCA_023553655.1 of Myrmecobius fasciatus. Lineage (NCBI taxonomy): Eukaryota > Metazoa > Chordata > Mammalia > Dasyuromorphia > Myrmecobiidae > Myrmecobius > Myrmecobius fasciatus. Next base: position 235,570 of record JAJPUD010000113.1, read on the forward strand.
TTTATAGACAGCAGGTTAATAATGGATGTAATTTGGTGAAATGTGCATTTTAATTGAATAAAGTTTTTCCTTTTTCCTATAAAATATAAATATTAATTGATTCCATTTCTTGCCAAGATGTTTGTTATTTAATAAAGAAGCTCAAATGTTGCCAATTATTCTTCCTCAAAGGACAAGGCTTTATAACATCCATATAATCATATCTGTGAATATCTTTCTTAAAGGAACTAAATCAATTAACATCATCAGTTGAAGGGAGGGGAGGAAACAAAGGAAGAAGGAGTAGAAAGAGAAGAAGAAATAGAGAAAAGGATGGAGGAAGAAAGAAAAAAGAACTAGGGGTCGACTAGTGAAAATAATAAACAAAAAAAAGTCAAGTAAATTGGTACTACTGGGAGAAAAACACATGGAACATAACTCATAGTTCTGGGAATCCCCCAAAATGTAAATCTCAGGCAAAAGACAAATCAGATTTTTAATTAATCATTTGCTCATTTACCTGGGGCAAATAAGTCTCAGGTCAGGCCTATACATGCAGGACCATTGGTCCCACAATCTCCCTCTTTTTCTTCTTCCTCAAATTATATAAACTTAATTGTCTATAGGAAGAAAAGTGTTGACCAGAAAGCAGTAGAAGACTCATGGAAATTTTTCTTTTAATTCATTTTCTGGTTGCTTTATTCTAGTCAATTAATAAGAGATAGATATATTGGGGGGTAGATTGCTTTTTAAAATTATTTGGAACATTTAAAATTAGAACCACAGAAAGACTATTACTTCTATAATCTCTAGTTTCTTTCAATCCCAAATACACGCTTCACATATAATCAATTAGTTACCAAACAACCGATATGTATTGGTTGATATCAAGAGAAACACTTAAACAGTGCAAGACTACAGGGACATCAATGCAAGTTGGTAGAGCTGTGAATTGATCGAATCATACTGGAGACTAATTTAGAATTATACCCAAAAAGCAAAATAATTATGCATACCTTTTGACCCAACAATACAAAAACTAAATCAGTACCTTAAAGAGATCAAAGAAAAAAGAGAGAGACTAATATGTAAAAAATATAGTAGTTCCTTTTGTGGTAGCAAAGAATTGGAAATTGAAGGATTGGATTATAGTTAAACAAGTTGTGGGATGTGATTGTGGAGTATTATTGTGCTATAAGAAATAGTTTCGGAAAAAACTATGTTCCTATTGGTACTTAGATACCAATACAAACATGAAAATACTCTTGCCCCAAGCTTTTATTCTTGTGCATGAAGTTTGGGAGGAAAAACAAAATATCAGATGCGCAGGAAAGGATAAAATATAAACAGAGCAAGAAGAAAGTAATGGATATGGGATATGAGCAATTGGAGAGATCAAGAAAGGTTTGGGTTTTTTTGTTTTGTTATGTTTTGTTTTTTGTTTTGTTTTGATTTGGTTTGGTTTGGTTTGGTTTTTTAGGGAGAATTTGGGGGAAGAGTGTTGTCTTGTTTGCTTTTTTTTTTCTCCCCAGCATGGTGGCAATAAATGAGCCAGAGATTCCAAGAGATGGGGAGGAAGAAAATTCCAGATATAGAGGCAGCCTATGGAGAATTAACAATAACAATAGTCATCATAATTATTTAACATATGTATGGTATTTTTAAGTTTGCAAAGCATTATAGATGAAGGAAAATCAACTAGTATAGCTAAAGTGAAGACTGCATATAGAGAAGTAACATGGAATGAGTCTGGAAGGACAAGTTAATGCCAGGTTGTGAAATATTAGACAAAGGAGTTAATACTTTAGGAAAGACATCAAGAAACATCCAGGTGCAACACACACACACACACACACTTTACAAATAAAGTTTTTAAAAATTTGAAAAACCTAGGACAACAAAAGAGTATCATAATGGCAAAAAAGGTGTGTCAGGGCAAATTATATGTAGAAGTACCTCAGCTCTCTTACAACCTAGCCCTAGGCTAGACAAGAAAATCCAGTAATAATAAATGAAGCTAACCCAATAAGTAGGTGTGTGTACACCTGAGTTTTGTATTAATACAATATATAGTAGACACAAATTATCTAAACTATATTTCTGCAAAGACTAAAGAGCAAAGTCTATTTGAAGTGAGAGAATTATAATTTTAAAATTAAGGGAAAGGACAACAGATTGTATTCATTTGGTAATTCATTGTTATCTCCTTTTGTCTACTCTCATAAATCTTTCAAAGTCTTCCTTCCCCGTTGGTCTGAACTACTCTGAAGTCTTAATAACTAGGAAGAAAAAGGGACAGGTGGAAAGTATTTTTTTTATTTTGTTTTGTTTTGTTTTGTTTGGGGAGGGGGACTGAAAGTGGAGAGGGAATAGAGAAAAGGAATGAACAATAGCTAGATCACCAGAGAGCAACAGGAAGTAATGTTTGGATTTCTGGCCTCACTAGGATGCAAGTCATTGAACTATTCACAATGATTAACAGTAATACAATTAAGATTTCCTTAGTAAATGAATTTCATTCCTATTATTGATAACAAACATTTGAAGAAAAGTTCTGATTGGGGAAAGAGATGAAGGGAGAAAAATATTCATTAAATTATTTTTATTGCCACACTCTTTGGTTATGACCATTTACTTTGGTTTCAAAACTCCACCTCACAGCATTCATAAAGATCTGCCATATTTGCTTTACCATCTTCCAGGGTACTTCTCACTTTGCATATAATAGACTCTCAAAAAAATCTTAAATAAATAATCAATATGCCAAAAAAGAAATGCAAACAAGAAATTTAAAAATATTAATCATAATCTCCCTGGCATTCTTCTTCCTTTTTCTCCTTTTCCATCCTTATTTTAAATTATTCCCCACCACAGATCTTCCATTCTAGCTAATCTTGTACGTTCACTGAGAACCAATAATTCCTTCTTCCCCAGCCATGATGTTCTCCCTCCTCCACTCCAACTATTCAAATTGTACTCATCTGCCCTAGCTTAGATTAGTCCAAAACTTTGCATGAGGCCTATGTGTGACCTCATTAAGTTTTCCCTTCTTTAAATGGTTAGAGTTCTTATGGCATTACAAATTTGTTTATCTAATTTTATAATTTTATTCTATTGTTTGAGAATCTTTTTATTGTTATTTTTATCTCACTAAACAGATTGGAAAATATTCATGAGGGAAAAAATGGCATCATATACCATGCAGGATACATAATAGATAACTAATAGATATTTCATAGATAGATATTTTCTGATCAATAACAAGAACCAATAATGCTTTCATAGGCTTCTAAGTATTTGCAAAGATCCTTTATATAGATTATCTAATTTGAACCTCAAAACAACCCTATGAGGTATTATAGGTATCATTATCTCCACCTTACAGATAACAATAACAAAAGTCATCACTATCTTGTAACATATGTATGATACTTTACAGTTTGAAAAGCATTTTATATATAATGTCCTCATTTTATTCACATAACAAACTTGCAAAATAAATACTATTATTACTATAGGAAAACTCAGTACTGCAAATGTTAAGTGACTTCCCTGCGAGTCACACAGAAAGGTCCAGAAGCTGAATTCAAACTCACTTATCATTTAGCCATTAGTGTATCTTTCCAACAAATGTTTATACAATACCTACTCTGCCACTGTCCATTTCTTTCCTCTTTTATTTTCAAACCTCTAGAAAAATTTCCCCAAGCCCAATTCTTGTACTTTCCTCCCACATCTTATCATTCGGTTTCCATGATTACTCTTCAAATGAAACTATTCTCTCCTGGGTCATCAAAGACTCTCTAATTAGCTGATCAGACAGCAGTTCAGTCCCATGTTCTTTTTTTCTATCCTTCTCACCAATAGCATGATATGCTATTGACCATCTCCTATTATGTAATCTTTTCTCTTTTGACTTTAACCTGGACCAGTCTTCTTTGCTCCAGAATCTCATATCCAACTGCCTATGTAATATCTCCACTAATATTTAACAACAAAATTTTAAACTCAAAATATCTCAAAAAGAACTTCATACCTTTATTCCCAAACTTTCTTTAGCTTCACTTTACCAGAGCAACTTCTTCCAAATTCAGAACTTTGGTTTTATCTCTTTCTTCTTCATTTTTCCAGTCTAATCAATTGCTATAACCCATCTATTCCACTTTGCCAATATCTCTTATATCAGTTCTCTCTTCTCTGTTTCCACTACCCATACCCCAGTATAAGCTATTGTTACAGTTCAGCCAGCCTATTACAAATGCCTTCTAATAAGTATTCCAATCTCTCCTCCATACTCTATTCCTTTTATCTTTCATACCACCAGCAAAAGTAATCTTGTTTATGTAAAATTATGTTCTGTCACTCCTCTGCTAAAAATAATTAATTAGCAAAAATAATTAATTAAATAAAATTTTAGGGCTGGGATTTTATGTCTAGCACTATCAATCTTATTTCAAAATGCTCACTTCCATAAATGCTTCAATCCAACCAAATTGGTCTATACTTTGTGCCTCTAAAATCAACTAATCCTTTCATGCCTCCACGGCTTTTTGTTTATGCTGTTCTCTCTAGTTGAAATGCCCTTTCCCTCCTTTTACCTGTTCACTTTTCCATCCTTTAAAGCCCAAAACAAATTGTACCAATCTTGTGAGGCTTTCTCTGATCCTTTTGCTCAATAATTACCACCTCCCTTCAGTAACACTCTAGTAGCATTTTGACTTGCTTTGGTGTACTTCACATTTATTATTTTATATAATATTTATCTGTATATATCCTATTTTTAGGTTTTAGGCTATGAGTCTCATGAGGACAAGGAATGTGCTTTAGGTAACTTTTTTTTCTCTTCCTCAATGACTAGCATGGTAAAGTATACATTAAAGGTGCTTCAGAAATCTTTAATGGAAATTTTTGAACATTTACTTCTTTTTTCAACACTGAATAACTACCAAACTGAAAATTAATCGCATAGATAAAGGTTAAGAAATTTGACAGAAAACAAAGAAGCCAATTCTGGTATATAGCTTGTGGGATCAGACTCAATATTTTTGCACAATCCTTACAGTCTAGATTTATATAATGGTCCTCACCAGGTTGTGTTGTCAAAATAGGTTCACTGAGAAGCATTAAATAATTCAATTAGTTTGTTTTGGGGTTCAGGGGTTTTTCTCCTTTTCTCCCTTTGATATCTAGAAAAGGGTCACTTCTGAATACAACTATACCTTTTAAAAGACATATATTCTGATTTCTAGATCTATGCATAGCCAGGCTTGTTAGCTATTTTCTAGCTTCATTAGTTAGAGTTTGATCTTTTAATGTTTATAAACTTCAAGGAGATTTACAGAGGAAGTGAGAGAAAAGGAAACAAGAGAGACAGAGAGAGAGACAAAGGTTTTTCAGTCTTGCTGGGCTGAATCCCTTTGACTGCTACATGAATGACTTCTTGGTCCATTAGAAATATTTATTTTAGGTTTTCATATTTTTCTGTCTTCTGATTATTGGAGGAAGGAACTATAGTTAAAGTATTTTAAGTTCCATTTTGTATATTTGTGATCATTTATGTTTCAGTAATTGAAATAAGTACCCAAAAGGAGAATAATAGATTGAGTGCCTGAGTTCAAATCCAACCTTTGCTATCAACTAGATATAAAGCTGGGAAAATCAGTTAATCTCTATATACCTACAATTTCATAGTATTAATACTATGCCTGTCTTAACAAATCATTGTAAGGCTCAATTCAGAAAATCTATGTTATCACCAACAGGAATATATCAAGAGCCATTAATGAATACAGGAATTTTAAAAGTTAAAAGTACCAGCTACTTAAAAATAAGGCATGGTGGAGGATAGGCTACTTTCACTGGCATAAGGAACTGCCAGTAACAAAAACTCCCTCAATCAATGCAATCATCACTTTCTCTGCAATAAATCATTTTAGGGAAGTGCCTAGAGCATTGAAAGTTTGAGTAGCCCGCTAAAGATCTGACAAACTAATATGTGATTGGGGCAGAAGTTAAATCTACATCTACAACAGATAGCAAGTTTGGCTTTCTCTATTAAACCACATTGCCCCATAATTATCAATAATATCAATATCAACTATCTAAAACATTAATTTATTTAATAATACTTAATATGCAAAACATTTATTCAGTACCTATTCTATGGTAGGTACTAGGAATACAAATAAAAAATCTTCTAAATGTTGCATTATAACAATTATAAGGTATAAGGAATCAAATATAATAATAATAATAATTCACAATTACCAAAAGCTTAGCTGAGTGAAACGAGCAGAACCAGGAGATCATCATACACAGCAACAACAGTATTACATGATGATCAGTTCTGATGGACATGGCTCTCTGCACCAAAGAATTGTCTCAAACCAGTTCCAATTGTTCACTGAAGAAAACCACATACACCCAGAGAGAGGGATATGAAATATGGACCACAACGTAACATTTTCATGATCTCTATTGATATTTGCTTGCATTGTGTTGCCTTTCTCTGATTTTCTTTTTTTTGTTGTTGTAGATAGGATTTTTCTTGCACAACTTGTCAAGTATTTCAACATTATTAACATGTCGTGGACTTCTGCCATCTAGGGGAAGGGAGGGGACTGGGAATAAAATTTGTAATGGAAAGCTTTGTAAAGATCAATGCTGGGGAACTACCCACACATATGTTATGCAAATAAAAAGCTTTAATAAAAAAATTTTTTAAAAATAAAAAAAAATAAAACAATTACCAAAAGCTTGAAGTTTTTCTAAGTGCTTTATAAGCATAATCTTAGTTTATCTCCACAACCACCCTGAGGATATAGATGCTATTTTTATAGCATCTATCACTTTATAGATCAGGAAGCTGAGACAGATAGAAGTTAAGTGACTTGCTTGGAATCTCAGAACTAGTCAATACTTTCAAATCATATTTGAACTCAATTCTTCATAGCTCCAGATTCAACATCCTATCCACTGTGCCATAAAGATATAATTTCATTGCCCTGTGGAAAATTTTGTATTCAAAAAATAATTTTCACTTTTTCTAAACATATGAGAAATTTTTGTTTCAATAGGTATGAAATAGAAAATATGGGAGAATAAAAAGATGGTGGACTTTGTTTCAAGCAAGAACTTAATCACTAGCCCCATGTACTTTGTAGTGATGTATCTTTAAACTCAGAGCTAATAACAATAGTAGATAGAAAGGATAGGCTAGCAGTTAAAAGACCTGGATTCAACCAACTCTGATATTTATTAGCTTAGTGATCATGGGCAAATTATGAAACATTTTGAGCTTAAATTTTATTGTCAATAAAATGAGGCCAGTATGACCTTCACTGAAGGCAGCTACATGGTTTTGTGGAGTCAGGAAGACAGATACCTCCTAGCTATGTGATCCTGGACAAGTCAGTTAATCTCTGTTTGACTCAAACAGAAAGTAAATGGCACACCACTCTAGTATCTTTGCCAAGAAAATCCCATGGACAATATTAGCATGCTATGGTCTACAGGATCACTAAGAGTCAGACATAGCTAAAAAACTGAACAACAACAATAATAAACAGTCCTATTGGTTAACTATAAAATTCCATGTTAATATAAACTATAGGAATGTTATTCTATTAGCCTTTGTGATAAGGTTACCTACCACAAGAGAATATAGAGGGAAAAAAGAATAAGGCCTTCCTCTACTATCTAAAGGTTAAATAACAGAATTAGACCAAACAACTACTAAGGTCTCTTTAACTTCTAAAGCTAATATACAAATTATCCAAAATGTAATAAATTAATCTATAAATTAATTGGTGTCAGTATAGGGAACTCCAGGCATGTAATAAGACCCAGAACGTTGCCTGAGACACATACAAGTTAAATGACTTACTCAGAGACATACAACTTGGAAATGTCAAAGGTGGAATTTGTATTTAGGTCTTTCTTGAGTTCAAGACCAGAGCTTTATCCGCTATGCCACAAACTACTTCATAATTAGTCTGTACAAGTAGGAAAAAAAATGACAAGGAAAAAAATCTGGCTTTCAGTCTTTAATTTATCAATTATCAAGAACCAAGGAGAGTTTGTAAATGAATCCTATCAAAAATCAACATCATCTTGATAAGTCAAGATTCTTTTCTGGGTCTATTTGTTGCATATTTCATCCAGGAAAAAAAAAGTAAGAGGTTGTGTAGGTGTTTTATTTTGTTTGCTAGGCAGGGAGCATCCATGCATTGTTTTTTTGTTTGTTTGTTTGTTTTGTTTTTTTAATTAAGATTAGGTGATCCAGACAGAAAGGGAGAAAGAATAAAAATTTTATTTTGGTATATTTCATACTCATCTGAAAAATACACAGTTACATAGCGAAGCCAATAGAGCTTCAATTTGTTTTCTGGGAGAAGTGAGTTCAAATTAGATCTCAGAAGTTTACCAGATGAATGAGTCTGGCCAAGTCACTTAACTTCTGTCTCAGTTTCCTCATTGTAAAATGACCATAATAAGAACATTTACTTCCTACATTTGTTGTGGGGATGAATGAGAAAATATTTGTAAAGTACTTTGCAAACCTTGAAGCATCATATAAGCACCAATTATAATTATACTTTTTGCAAACCTTAACTTCCCATGTGTTTTAGAGCTACGTTTATTTCATATCCTGCTAACAGGATATGAACATACCCTATTAGCTAACATACAGTAAAATACTCAAATGTTCTTTCTCTTGTGCTATTGAGTAGACCTAACTTAGCCTGTGGTCAGCATTAGCCCAAGTTAGTTTTAAAAAAATCTTTTATTTCCCCTGTAAGTCTTTCTTCTATAAAATGAGGACACATTAAGATTATGTTTTTTTTTCTTTTTTCATAAAACTTCCATGCTTTAAGCTCTTAGTGGGAACTAAGCATGTCCTCTCAAATATTGTCACACAGAACTCAGAAAGATCAAGTTGCACAGTTTAAGCAGCTTAAGAGGATGAACCACAGAACTTGGGACTCTGATACCAATCCCATTAAATACAGAGGAGTCTTAAGAGAAAATTACACCAACTCAAGCAACCCACAAGCATTATTCAAAGCAGGGGCTAGTGACATCTTCCTTATAATAGCATTATCAAAGAGATTAAATAAGGTTAAAGAAAAAGATCCACCCCAAATTGTAAATCGGATAGAATCCTGGAGTTGGAAAGGAAACCAGAGATCATTGAACTCAAGCCCTTCATTTTGCAGTAAAAACACTGAAACCCAGAGAAACAAAGTGACTTGCTGCAAGATGCCACAGGGAGCTGCAGAACTAGGAGAAAACAGATCTCCTGCTCCCTCCTATGCCAGGCTTCACTTCGCATTGCTCTTTGAAATGACAGGCAAAGCACTTTTCTGAATGATGCTTTCAGACCTCAATCATAGCAGACCACCTGAATTATGAAAGGAAATGAGAGGCAATGAAAGGGAGGAAAGAGAGAGGGAGGGAAGGAAGGAGAGAGAGAGAGCACGTTAGGGAGGGAGAGAGAGAAGGGGAAGAAGAAGGAAGAAGAAGAAGAAGAAGGAAGAAGGAAAAATGAAGAAGGAGAAGAAGAAGAAAACAAAGAAGGAGGAGGAGGAGGAGAAAGAGGAGGAGAAAAGGAGGAGGAGGAAGAAGAAGAAAAAGGAATAAGAAGGAGAAGAAGAAGGAAGAAGGAAAAATGAAGAAGAAGAAAAAGAAGGAGGAGAAGACGACAAAGAAGAAGGAGGAGGAGAAGAAGAAGGAAGAAGAAGAAGGAAAAAAGGAAGAAGAAGGAGGAGGAGGAGAAGGACAAGAAGGACAAGAAGGAGAAGGAGGAGGAGGAGGAGGAGGAGGAGGAGGAGGAGGAGAAGAAGAAGAAGAAGAAGAAGAAGAAGAAGAAGAAGAAGAAGAAGAAAGAGAGGGAGAGGAAGGGAGAGAAAGAAGAAAGAAGAAAGAAAGGAAGGAAGGAAAGAAGGAAGGAAGAAGAAAGGAAGGAAGGAAGGAAGGAAGGAAGGAAGGAAGGAAGGAAGGAAGGAAGGAAGGAAGGAAGGAAGGAAG
>JAJPUD010000113.1:245587-257841 GCA_023553655.1 Myrmecobius fasciatus
AAGGAAGGAAGGAAGGAAGGAAGGAAGGAAGGAAGGAAGGAAGGAAGGAAGGAAGGAAGGAAGGAAGGAAGGAAGGAAAGAAGGAAGGAAGGAAGGAAGGAAGGAAGGAAGAGAAAGAGAAAGAGAGAAAGAAAGAAAAAGGAAGAAAGAGAGAAAGAAAAAAAGGAAGAGAGAAAGAAAGAAGAAAAACAAAGGGAAGAAGGAAGAAAGGAAGACAGAAAAGAAAAAAGAAAAGAAGGAAGGAAGGGAGGAAGATATGGAAGGAGGAGGAAGGAAGGGAGGAAGGGAAAAGATGAAGAGGAAGAAATGGGGAAGGGAAAGGAGAAGAGGGAGAGAAAATGAGAACAACAAAGTGATTTGAAGATTCCTTTTTCTACAAAAGCTGCACTATAGAATCTGCACAGGATATAGATCCTTGGAATACAAATAATAACAAGAACAATAAGCAATTATTATTAAGCAAAATGCTTTACAATTATCTCATTTGATCCTCACAACTCTGAGAAGTAATTTTTAATATAATCCCCATTTTACAGATGAGGAAATGGCATATATGAGGGAGAGTTTGAACTCTGGTCTTTCTGAATTCAAACCTGAATTCAGTGCTGAATCCATCACTCTAGAGACAAACAGGAAGACAACATTGAATAATGCTCTTTATTGTCTCCCTTTCTTCCTTTTGGTTTCTCTCTCACCACCAATCCCCACATATATTTCCCTTTTTACTTCCCATCTATCTTTCAGCTAATTCTAAATTAACTCCTCCCCTCCCTTTATCTGAAATGGTGTTAAGGTCTTTATGTAACCAATGGGATCATTAATTGTTTAATGACCAAAAGACTCAGAGAAATCAACCAACAAGGGTATAAAACATTCATTAAGTATATGCAAAGTTCTAGGGATACAAATAGAAGTAACACAGTCCCTGCTCTCTGGGTATTCATATTCTTTCTGTGGAGACAATATATATGGAAGCTACAGTCAGAAGGAAAAGTTCTTAAGTTATAGTTGCAAAGCAGATAGTAATGCATCCTTTCCAAAGATAAAATCCTGTCTACTTCTAGTGTTGAGCCATCTGACAATGCCAGAAACTTGATGACAAGAGCAGTCTTTTCTGAGTTTTGAAACATCTGAAGGATCTATGGCCAGGCTGTATTTCCCTCCAAAAGGGCTGTTTCCTTGGATAATGGCTATAAACAATGGGTTGGAATCATTGCTTTTCCATAGGCTCCTGTGTTCAAGGTCCTAGGCTTTCTCCATCAGAGGTGGAGAGAAGGATGGTAGTCACCATGGTGGTAATGATGATTTGACTTTCCTGACTCATTCTGCCTCCATCTCTCCCTCATAATGCCCCACTGTTTCAGTCAGGCTGCCTTGCCTACTTTGTGACTGACAGTTGATGGAGATAGCTGGTCCCTCGTCCACATGCTTTGCTACCCCAGATGATGGCTGACTGTGCTGAGTGTAGGACTCTAACAGTGGAGTTCTCACCAGAACTTAATTGAAGGGAAAATGTTTTTTGGGAGGTGAAAGGAATTGTACTACCAGTCCTAGCCCAATCTGGATCACCCTCAGCAGCTCAATATTCAGCTTGCTTTTAAGGTTTGTCCTGGGCAATGCTGTTCTTCCCAAGGACCCTCAAATTCCTGATCCTATGAGACATCCAGAAAATTAAAAAGAAACAGGAAATATTTCCTAAAGCTTTGGTCTGAGAGTTAGGAGCCCGGGCTTTTAGCCATGTTCCACCTCTGACTAGTTGTTCAACTTTGGCCAAGGTATCTCCGTGCTGGAACTAGGAGTTCCCTCAACTCCCACTTGGGAGCCATGCCTTGAAAAATTTCATCAACAACAAATCTGACAACTGACAAAAAGTCATTTTTTCCAGAAGCTGCACATTGGGTAGGATGTTAGAAGTGGAGTCAAATAGTCTCCAATTCCAGCCTCAGACAGTCATTTAGCTGTGTAATTTTGGACATATCCTCTTCTCTCTGACTTAGTTTCCTCACCTGTAACATGAAGTCAATAATAATATCTGTCTCAAAAAACTGTGGTGAGGATCAAATGAGTTAAAATTGTGAAAAGGAATTTTCAAACCTTTATGTGCTATATAATTTATTTTTCATAGATTAAACAACAGTAAATCATACATACCTCCTTGAAAAGTAAAGGCTATTTCTAGATCACTTAAGAGTAAAATGAGCATTTTGTTTATTTGAGGAAGGAGAAAATCTCAATCTAATACAAATGTGGAAATCTTTCCCATTTAAAAATAAAAATAGCTACCATTTATAAAGTGTTTTAAATCTCATTTGATCCTTAAAAAATAAACAAAACACCCTATGAGATAAACATTATTATTATTCCTACTTTACAAATAAGGAAACTGAAGGTAAAGAAGTTAAGTAACTTGTTCAGGGTCACATTGCTATAAGTGTCTTCCCTTCATTCAGGTCTTCAATGCTTCTAAGTTTCTATCACTTATCTTAATATTTTAATTATTTGGGAAGCAAGGGATAGATGATTTCCCAGAGATTAATCCATTTGATCTCCTTTTTCTTCTTTACTAGGAGCATTTTATTTTTTCCAGTTACATATAGTTTTCAATATTTATTTTTGTAACATTTTCAGTTCCAACTTTTCCCTCCCCTCCTTCTTTCCCCTCTTCCTATCCTCAGATATCAAGCAATCTGATATAGGTTATACATGTACAATCATGTTAAATGTATCTTTACATAAGTCTTGTTGTGAAAGAAGAATCAGAACAAAAGGGAAAAACCACAAGAAAGAAAAAACAACGAACCAAAAAAAATGAAACTTTATGCTTCAATTTGCATTCAGACTCCATTGTTTTCTCTCTGTATGTGGATGACATTTTCTATTTCAAGTCTTTTGGAATTGTCTTGGATCACTGTATTGCTCAGAAAAGTTAAGTGTAACTAGATGATCAAATCAGAGTGTAGCTGTTGCTGTGTACAATGTTCTCTTGGTTTTCTGTTCACTTCCCTCAGCTTCAATTCATGTAAGTCTTTCCAAGTTTTTCTGAAATCCTCCTGCTTGTCATTTCTTATAAAACAATACTATATTATCCATTACATTCATATGTCACAATTTGTTTAGCTATTCCCCAATTAATAGGTATCCCTTTGATTTCTAATTCTTTGCCACAAAAATATTGCTATGTTTATTGCTGTAATATTTTTGTACATGTCACCCATGTGATCTCTAAGTAGCCTTACTCAAATTAATCACCTATAAGTTAGGATTGGAGGGAAGTCAGGGAAGAGAAGAGAAGGATGTCTTTGAAACAGGTGATCTCCTAAATACCTTTCAGCTCTAATATTACAGGTGACAGGGTTCTATGGATCATGCAGAAAAGGGAGCTTCCTTCTTCTCCAGCTATGTTACATTTTCTGCCAGATCTTTTTTCTAATAGCTATGGTCATTTAAAAGTAAGTAAGATTAGCCATTCAGAAGTTTGGAGTGAGGGGGTTTGGTTATTATTTGTTTTGTCTTTCCCACGTTCTATTAGTTTTCATTGGGATCAATAATCCTCTGGACTGGATATCAAGCCAACTAGAGTAACCACACTAACTCTGCAACAGCCTAATTAATCAGATCACATGAAAACTGCCAAAATAAAGAAGGGAGATGAGATATTGATTACCTGACAAATGCTATGTCACAAAATAGCCATTTTTTTGAACTGGTAGGAATGTTGGGAAAGAAATGTTTTCCTCCAATTTTGCTTGAATTATCTGGTTTATACAACTCTATCTTTTTCTTTGCTGATTCAGGCTCAGCCAAAGAGGCAAGTAATGGGTTGTCTTTAGAAGAATAATTTGACTTTGATAAAGGAATGCAAATATCTTATAACACAAAGAAAAGGCAATAGCTTGCTGAGTTTTTTTTTCTTTTCAAAACTAACAAAATAGAACATGTCTGGGGTTTGTTCCATGTTTGAGAAATACTTTGCAGAACACCAGCCTGGAGGCACTGAAGGAAAATTTAGCCACTACCTTTCTAGCCTGGCAATGTGATATGTACCTAAAGGCAGTATTCTTTTTTTTCCATGCCTTACCTAATGATCTATCTCTTCCTAGACAAATAGGGGTCTGGGATATAAGATCAAATAATGGACACTAGATAAAATCCAGCTGCACTAGAAAGAAAGTTGTTTTGCATAAAAGGGGACTTTTATCAACTACTGGCTTCCCAAGGGAAGCTTCTTTCTCCTTCAGGGATGCTTTTTAAAAGTCCAGCAAAAATGAAAAAAGGTAAAAGGGGTTCCTTTTTTTATTCTTGCTAAAGCAGGAACTCAACACAAGCTATTCAGTACCAAAAAGTCAATAAACTCCCTTCAGAAGGAAGAAAAAAAGACAGATGTTACTTTATGTGGCCTTAACTACAGGCATCAAGTGCATACATTTTCCCTAGACCTCTATAATCATACCACTTTCTACTGCCCATGGATCTATTCCAGTAATCCTTAAGGACTCTCACATAAACATCAATACTCACAGGAAGAATATTATTGATAAATTTGGGGAAAGAAATTCAGCTGCAAGAAGTATTGAGCCCCTGAATATAAAGGCTTTATGAGTTCATTTGGATGAGAAGTTCCTGGTGTGGAAATTCCCTTATCAATACGTCCTACCCTCCCCTACTCCCCACCAAAGCACTATGATTTTGGGTTCAATGAGAGGACGTAGGTAAAAATTTTCACTTTACCTCTCATTTCCTGAGTGATTCTGGGCAAGTTACTTCATCCTCTCAGGACCTCAGTTCCACATATAAAATGAGAAAATATAACTTTATAACCTATGAGGTAAGGCCCTTCCAAATCTAGATCTATGACATATGATCCAAGATAAATGCTAGGGAGTTGTAAAAAGTACACAAAAGTTAACTGATTTGCCCAAAGTCACATGACTCAAAGACTGGGGATCTATTTTAACTTGAGTATTCTTGACACCAAGTCCAACACTCAATCAACTATGGTATACATACTGCCTCCAAGGGCCCAATATTGAGGAAATAAATAGAAATTATCTTAATGCCTTTAAGCTTATGATCCTGGGCTTACTGATTTCCTGTTAGAAGGTAATTAACTAGGTCTAGTATGACATCAGCATGATTTAAATTTTAAAAAATACAGTATTCTATCAGAAGCCGACATCACTCAAAGCAGTGCCATTTCTTCCATATTAATTCTTTCAAAGATATGAACCTCCAGAGTAGTCAGTTTCATAAGTGATCCATGGAAAAAAGAAATTTAAGAATCACTTGTTCTATTATTCTTAAGTTAAGGAAGATATCATTGAAATATATCCAGAAAGGACATAAGGTCAGTTGCAGAGGGAGGACAAAGACCTTTATGTATTTGCTTTATTAGACAAAAGGAAAGTGCATTTGGGCAGGTGATGAGTGATGGATGAAGCATAGGAGACAAAAGGTGAGACAATGAGGAAAAACAAAGCAAAACCAAAAAAAAAGAACATTCAAAAAAGGATTGTCCTCTTTCTAATTTCTATTTTCTAATATATATATATATATATATATATGTGTGTGTGTGTGTGTGTACACATATGTGTTTGTGTGTATAGATAACATGTACACATATATACATACATGTACATGTATGTCTTTGCTAATCATGGAGTACATATATTATTTACAGGCTTACTTAAGTTTGTTAGAATTAGAATCTTTTTGCTTACTGAGCTAAATTGGGACCTTAAAACTCACCTAATTCGATCTTTCCATTTTAAAGATGAAGAAACAGAGGAAGCAAATTACATACCCAAGGTTCCACAGTAAGGTAGTAAAAAAA
Source organism: Myrmecobius fasciatus (assembly GCA_023553655.1). NCBI lineage: Eukaryota > Metazoa > Chordata > Mammalia > Dasyuromorphia > Myrmecobiidae > Myrmecobius > Myrmecobius fasciatus. The sequence goes on from JAJPUD010000113.1 coordinate 251,418, forward strand.
AAAATGGTTCAGCCTAGAACCCTGATGTTCTTCCCAGTCTGGTTTTCTTTCTACTATCTCATGCTGCCATTATATATACCCAAAATAGCATGTCACTTAAGTGGTACACCCTGATTCAAACTCTGATACAAAGGAAGAGTGGAAGAAGGACAGATCAACTGTCCACAAAAAAACTCTACCACACATTCCACCAATTAAAGATTAACTAGATTTAACAAGTTACCTTTAGATACATAGCCCAGATGGGTTATAGCTGTCAGCCCATAACAACTCTCTCTTGCCCCCACCCCCCCCCAAAAAAAAACTGCATAGGGGAAGGAGGATCTGGTGGACAATGTCAGAAATGAGAACATCTAAACTTAGCTAAATTGGTCTTTGAACAGTCTTTCACTGGGACCGTGTTCATAATTTGTCTAGCTTAGTATGAAACCTGCTAGAGATGATGGTGATATTATATAGCACTTTAAGATTTTCATTTGGTTTCTTATTTGAGCCTCAGAACAACTCTATGAGGAAGGTTTCCTTATTATCCATAACTTAGTGACTTGGAAACAGATTGAAAGAAGTTGTGATTTGTCCAGGAACTACATAATTAATAAATGTCTAAGGTAGATTTTGAACTTGGATCTTCCTAATGCTAGATATACTGCTCTTTCCACTGTACCACCTAATTGCCTCCAATAGTGTAGCCTTCCAGAATCCAGAGCCACTTCTTTGCCAAGAGGCAACATAATGGGGCTATAGTAGAGGATGATTGGGTTGCATAGGGCAATATTAATGAATTGCAACAGAATTTGTCAACCTGGGGCTAGAGTTCTTAGAATTTCATCACTGGTTTGTAATTAATCACAGTATTGAACATTTCCAGGTACCAGGCTAGGTGCCAGGGTTACAAAGTTTAAAGAAATTAAGACTTGCCTCAAAGGAACTTTCACAATACTTGACAATTGGTAAGACTTTTACAGTCATTGAAATTAAGAGAAGACTTGATTTAGGAGAAAAAGAAATATATGAACTGAAGACTAAGTGTTCACAATGATTAAGCCTGGATTTGGAGAAGACATGATAAATAAGATGGATAACTAAGGATAAGAAACGATGAATATACAATAAGGCTTTGTTAATAGGTTGGTTACTTTTGCTTAACTCTTTTCTCGCCTTTCTCCCCTTTCCAAACTATATTCAAAGAGGAAGCTTATGGGAGTGATTAGATAGATAGATAGATAGATAGAGAGATAGAGAGATAGATAGATAGATATGCATACATATGGAAATGAAAATGATGTATAAATAAATGACAATGGTATATAAATAAATAACTGACAATGATGTATACATAAAAACAATATTAAAATAATACTTCAAGACTTTGGATGCAATTCCCCTATTTTTTTAAATCAATTATAAAGCATTTATTAAGGGCCTACTCTATGCCAGGCACAACAAGAGACACAGAGAGGAAAAAATGAAATCATTTCTATTCTTAAGAAGCCTATATTCTTATCAGATTTTCATTGGAATAAATGCAAAAATATTAGTTCTATTCTGTAGATGTGGATGTTAGGCATTCCTCAATCAGAAGAAGGCATTTTTCCCATTTTATTATAAAGAATCATTGTAAAATCAAAACCCTCATTTTGCAGTTTTCAAATCCATGGGATTAAATTACAGATTTTCACTTTTTGCCTAACCCCATTATTGCTCCTTTTTTTTTTTAATACTACCAGAAATACAGAGTAAGGGAACAACTCTATCCAGCTTGACAAATTTGGGATGTTTTTAGAAACAACAACAACAAAAAGAACTTCTGTTGAAAGTTTTCTGTTTTCTCTCCCTTTTGCAAATATTCCCTCTAGTTACTGGGAATGAATGTGATTTAAAAAAAAAAGATGGGCTAGAAATTCAGAAGAAGAAAATAAAGCTTTTGATCTTAAAAAAAAAAATATTGAAATCCAAGGCCCTTATGGGTACAGACAGACTCCCTAGCTAGGTCAAGGGAAGTGATGTCATGATAATGGCTAGTAACAACAATACTTCTGCAAAAATTTACATACACACAACTTCCCAAATGCCTCCTGGACTTAAATCAAGAGATAAGCTCTGAGCAATGTGGTAGAAAGACTAAGAGTTGGCAAGACTTCCAGCACACTTATATCCTTGTGCCTATGAAAACAGGGGTTTTCCAAAAGCCTGGAAAGACTTGTCTGCCTGATTGTCTGTCTCAGTCCCTCCTCATCATCCTCATTCTCCTCCTTTTCCTCCTTTTTTCTTTCTTCTCCTTTTCCTCTTCCTCTTCTTGCTTTTCCTCCTCCTCCTCCTCCTCTTTTTTCTTATTCTGAAGATAGGATCCCATCTTGGCTGCTTAATTCAGAAATCTATTACATGATATCTAACTAAATCTCTCCTACACTACAAAAGTGACTGGAAGGTGAAAAGAACAGGAAGGAAAGTAAGATGAAAGAGATTTCAAAGCCTCCCTTCTCTCATACTGGAATGCTCTCAACTTCCACCCCTGAGGTTCCTCCTTCTCACTTACCATCTGATTTGGAAAGTTTAGACATAAGACCATGAAGTTTAGGAAGCCAAGCTTTAAAAAAGCCGGAAAAATCCACAATAAAAATTATTTTCCCTTAACTAAGGGAATATTCCACTCAGAGTTAAAGGCATCTCAGAGATCTAGAGATAAAGAATATTAAAAAAAATTGTTCTAGGCTGGAGGACCCTGATGGACTAAAGCATATCCAAAACAAGATGGTGAGAGAACTTGAAACCACCCCAGAGAAGAAGCTGTTGAAAGAAATTCAGATATTTGACTTGGAAAACATTTAGAGGGCTATGATAGCTGCTTTCAAATATTCTTTTGGAAGGGGTCCAAGACTTGTTTTGCTTGGCCCCATATGACAGAACTAGAGATTATGTGTGGAAGTTGCAGACACAGATTCAGATTCTCAATGAAATTAGAGCTTTTCAAAAGTGTAATGGACTCTCAAGATTTCATAAGGGTCTCATTACTGGAGGCCTGTAAATGGAGGCTGTATGGTCACTTCTAAGGGATATTATAAAGGTAATTCCTGTCTTGATACAAGTTGGAATAGATGAACCAAATTCTTCCAACTCTAAGATACTCTTATTCTAGGAAACAGAGATTGATCACAGACAAGTTCTGATTGCTTCTCGTGACAAATTTAAACTTCTAATCATCACCCTCTAAATCTCATTTCTAAATGACATCCACCCTAGATTAAAGAGTCATACAGAAACTAAACAATCCTTTTGGCCACCCATATATAAATGTTTCCACTTCATCTCCTTAGACTTCCCCAAGATATGCTTCACAAAATCAATTGCTGTTCAACCCCAATTTCCTTACAAGGGCATATCAGATTACCACCTACCTTGAATTGTTCCACTTGGCCCAGTTCTAGTGTCTCTTATTTCATCATCCTTGATAAATTAGTCCTTATTTGCATTTTTGGCCAAATATAATTGGTGCTGAAACATATGCAAGTCACATTATATCACAGCATAAAAAATGACTAATTGATCCCCCCAAAAGTTCCAATCATTGAATCAGCAAAAGAATATATTGCCTTTAGATCAATTAATATCATTTAGATTTTATGTTTCTATCAAAATTATTCATTTGTAGAGAACTTCAACAAATGCAAAAACCATTGCCTAAGCATCTACTATGTCCAAGATACTATTCTACTTTGTGAGAATTATATAAAGATGAATGTCCCCACCATCAAAGATCCCTTAATCTAGTATGAGAGAGGCAGCTAGGTGAAATAGTACATATAGGCTGGGACCTGGAGTCAGGAAAACATGAATTCAAATCCTATCTCAGATAACTTGGTCACTATGTAATTCTGTGCAAAACACTTAGATTCTCTGAGTCTCAGCTACCTAATCAGTAAAATGGGGATAATAATAACTTCAAAAAGTTGTGAAAATTAAATGAATCAACAACATAAAGCATTTTACAACTCTTAAAGGATTATATAAATGTTAGCTATTGCTATTGTTAGGGAAAAAAAACAAAAAATAAAAAAGCTCTTTTAAGAAAAAATGAAATAGCATAAAAATAATTATTATGCAAATTTAAATATAAGCAAAATTGATGAATATGTAGATCCACTAGCACTTTGTCTATGGTAAATTCATAGAAGACAAATTTAAAAACAAAGCAAAAAAAATGATAACTCCAAAGAAGGAGAAAAGAAATTTATTTGGGACCTAAGGGGAGGTTTCTTAGAGCAAATATCAATTACCCAGTCTCAAAGGGTGGGAGGATTTCTACAAGCAAAGACAGTGAAGATGCTATTGGAGGTAATAAATAAAAGCCTGATTCAACAAGCACTTACTGAGCACCTTCTTGGTGCCAAGAACCAGGAATACAAAGTCAACTAGAGAACCACAGTTTCCAGGCATGGCACTGGGGAGAGAGAGCTGGAGTAGGATTAGAAAGACCTGAATTCAAATTCTGACTCTGGTATGCACTAGCTATGTTACACTAGTCAAAGCATCTAATTCTCTCCAGCTTCAATTTCCATAAAACGAGACTGATCGATACAACGTAAAATGATACTGATAAATAAAATGTAAAATGAGATTGATCTCCAGTTTCTTAAAGTTTTAAATTTGTGATCCTATAAGTTCAATACTTTATTTCATAAATACTGAAGAATAGAGGGAAGGAAAGAAGGAAATATCTATCTAATCTTATTTAATGTGACTGTGGGATCTCTAAGGAGAAAGAAAGGGAGGGTAGACATTTATCAAGAAAGAAAAAAAAATGATACCAACTTGCACTTTTTAAAAAAATAGTAATGTAGACCAATTTCCCTAATGAATATTGATGCAAAAATATTAAATAAGATATTAGCAGTGAGATTACAGAAAGTCATCCCCAGGATAGTACACTATGACCAAGTAGGATTTATACCAGGGATGCAGGGCTGGTTCAATATCAGGAAAACTATCAGCATAATCAATTATATTAATAACCAAACTAACAAAAACCATATGATTATCTCCATAGATGCAGAAAAAGCATTTGATAAAATCCAATACTCATTCCTATTAAAAACAATAGAGAGTATAGGAATAAATGGACTCTTCCTTTAAATGATTAATTGCATCTACTTAAAACCATCAGCAAGCATCATATGTAATGGAGACAAACTAGAACCATTCCCAATAAGATCAGGAGTGAAACAAGGCTGCCCACTGTCACCATTAATATTTAATATTGTATTAGAAATGTTAGCTTTGGACTTCCTTCTGGGGGTGGAGCCATGGTGGCGGAGATCAGACAGGAGTCTCTGTAACCTCCTCTAACCTCCCCTCAAACCAACAACATATGAAGCCTCTAGACTGATTCCGAAGCAAAAAAATCCACAATATCTGGAGAACAACACGATTCTAGAAGAAGATACTCTGGAAGAACCTCAAAACAGGTCTGTTTTAATGGGGCAGGGGGTGGCCTACTGAACCCAGACTGCAGCGCAGGGAGACCGGGGCAGGGAGCTGGAGCAGGGAGCTGGAACAGGAGTCGGAACAGGAGTGGGAGCGTTGTGCTTTTCACACACCTGGGAGTCTTCTGCAAGCCTCTTGGAACAATTTGTCCTGATTGTGAGCAGGTGGTTTGGAGGGTCTGCCTTTTGAGGGGGATAGAATGTGAAGCACTGAACCCCTAATGAGCATCGGACCTAGCTGCCATTACACAGCACCTTAAAGCAATCAATCAAACAACAGGACTGATAAGCACCAGAAATAATTCAATCAGCGGAGCTGCCCAGCCCCTGACATAATTCAATCAGCAGAACTGCCCAGTTCCTGAAATAATTCAATCAGCAGAACTGCCCCAGGTCAAATTAAAGCAGCTGTCCCACCTCTGCCCTCAACAGACCTCACACCTTTAAAAAAATGAATAAAAAACCAAAAACAGCTCTCACCATAGACAACTTTTATGGAGAGAGGGAAGAACAGACCTCAAATCCAGAGGCCCCTAAAGGTAAAGCAACTCCAGAAAAAGCCCCAAAGAGAGACATAAATTGGTCTCCATATCACAAGGCTTTCTTTGAAGATTGCATAAAAAATCTTAAAAGAGAGTTAGAAGAAACATGGGGAAACAAAATGAGATCATTGCAAAATAAAATAGAAAAAAATGAAAAAGAATGCAATGAACAAAAAAATGTAATTGGTCAATTGCAAAAGGAACTAAAAACAGTAACTGAAGAAAATAAGACATTAAAAATTAGAATCAACCAATTGGAAATGAATGACTCATCAAGACTTCAAGAATCAGTTGAACAAAAACAAAAAAATGAAAAGATAGAGAAAAACATGAAATATCTCCTAGGAAAAACAACTGACCTGGAAAATAGATCTAGGAGAGACAATCTAAGGATTATAGGGC
>JAJPUD010000113.1:272841-333821 GCA_023553655.1 Myrmecobius fasciatus
TGTGCAAGAATGTTTGTGGCAGCCCTTTTTGTAGTGGCTAGAAACTGGAAACTGAAGGGATGCCCATCAATTGGAGAGTGGCTGAATAAATTATGGTATATGAATGTTATGGAATATTATTGTTCTGTAAGAAACGACCAGCAGGACGATTTCAGAGAGGCCTGGAGAGACTTGCATGAACTGATGCTGAGTGAAACGAGCAGAACCAGGAGATCATCATGCACAGCAACAACAGTATTACATGATGATCAATTCTGATGGACATGGCTATCTGCAATAAAGAATTGTCTCAAACCAGTTCCAGTTGTTCACTGAAGAAAACATATACACCCAGAAAGAGGGACATGAAATATGGACCACAACGTAACATTTTCATGATCTCTATTGACATTTGCTTGCATTGTGTTGCCTTTCTCTGATTCTTTTTTTTTCTTGTAGATAGGATTTTTCTTGCAAAACTTCTCAAGCATTTCAACATTATTAACATGTAGTGGACTTCCTGCCAACCAGGGGAGGGGAGGGGACTGGGGGTAAAATTTGTATTGGAAAGCTTTGTAAAGATCAAGGTTGGGGAACTACCCATACATATGTTATACAAATAAAAAGCTTAAAATAAAAAAAAACAAAGATACTGGAATGATTTGACATTTCCTTCTCCAGCTCATTTTACAGATGAGGAAATTGAGGCAAACAGACTTAAATGATTTGCCCAGGATCATAGAACTAGTAAGTATCTGAATCTTTCTGATTTTAATCCAACTGTCCTATCCACTGCTCTATGGGGGGGGGGGGGAAATTAATTTTTCTTTCAATAGAAAAAAAAACATTCTTATAAATAAGAGCTCTCCTACAAGATAGAAGGCTCTCCCATATCACAAACATTCAAGCAGGGACTAGATAACATCTTAACATAGATGTTCTACAAATGATTTTTATATCAGGTTGAGCATACCAGATCATCTCTTGAATATGATGCCTAAGATTCTGAGTTTGTGCATCTTTCTTTACAGAGCTTGCTTGGAAAGGGGCAGTGTTTATCAGATGAGATTACTACTGACCAGACTGTCAAGCATATCTCACTAACAGATCTTTTCTTCCCTCCATGAACTATCTTTGACTACTGCAGGTGAATCAGCAGTAGGTCTCATTAATACAATGTTTTCTCCTTTCATATGGCATCCTTAATAGACAGCAACTCAAAATGTTTTACCTAGACCGTCAATCATCATAAACTGAAGAGGAAAAGAAAGTTTTTACAATGAGATTTCAAGAAAGGAAGTTATTAAGTGGCACAGATGTGGAGGAGAGAGAGAGATTAAGATATAGAAGGTAACATAATAAAGAAATTGTTCTGTAAGTCTTAATGGGAAGAGGAAAAAGCAAAGATGTAGATGGGAAAAGTATTATAATTGGACATTTATTTATCACCTACTATGCTCAAGACATCATGTTATCAAATAAGAATATAAAAAAATAAAAGTATAACCCTAGCCCTCAGTGAGTTTGAGGGAGGATAAGGTTTGTAGAAAATATGGTATGTACAGGAATAAATATGATATGAAATTAGGACCAAAGATCTCTAGTTCTCTAAGATCCTCTATCTTAATCTTATTTTTCATTTAAAGAAATCAAGGTCAAGGGAGGTTATATGATATATCCAAAAAAGTAATGTGTCTCATCGTCAATATCTGAATCTAATTCCTGACTCTAGAGTTAGTATTTTTTCCAATATGGCAAGCCTAAAGTGGTAAATATAAAGAGATTTTCGCCAGATATTTTCCAATCTCTAGACCTCAGTTCTCTTATCTGTAAAATATGGTTGAAGTAAATTATATTTGAATTCCTTCAAGCTCTAAATCCTATGATCCTTAATAAGCGCTAAATCAATGATTTTAATAAATGCTTGTTGGATTGAATCTTTCCTAAACTTCAGCACCTTCTGGTCTGAGGAGCTGGCTCATCATAATGGGCCCTAATTCCTGCTATGCCAAGGATATGTTGTAGGAAACATTGGACCAAAGCTAACAGCAGAATGGGTGGGCTCTTTCCTTTAGTATCAAGCTCCTTGCTAGCCATGTTTTAATGATCTAACAAGGTCTCACTGTTGATTATTTATTTTCACCATTTGATCTACAATAAACTCCCCCAAAATATCATTAGTTCAGCACTACCTGACAAGTCTTATCCTAACCTGGCAATACAAGTGAGGACATGCTCAGGTGCGCCCTCAAGCACAAGTATTCCTGAGTTCTGGAAGAAATGATAATATTTAGTAACAATCACTTCATGCTTTTCATCTTCAAAGTCCTTTTACAAACATTATCTAATTAACCCTTCCAACTTCCCTGGGAGGTAAGGAAGTATTATTATCTCTTGGTTTCAGAAGGAAAAACTGCAGTACAAAAAATTAACCAGCAAGTTCTCTGCCAGAATCAGTGGTGTCAAGATTAGATGTCAAGATCCTTAAACTCTCATTTCCTTGTTCATTTGGAAGATAACAGGAATGAGTGAGAACTTTCTATTTCTAACTAAAATCACACTGAATCTGTTTTATTATTATTAACAATAGTAAGAACTATTGCATATTTTTTTCATTTTAATTTTTTTTAGTTTAGACTTTATGCTTTGATAGTTTAAAACTTCACTAAGATTTTTGAGACATTCTGTATAAAGGCTTACAAATTAGAAAGTGCTTTACATTTATTATACATTTGGGAGCTTTGCAAAAAGCCTATTAATTATATAGTAGCAATATTATATGTCATAAATGAGAAAATAGAGACCCAGGAAATTCTAGGGATTTATCTAAAATTAAATAGTTAATGATTGAAATAGATGAACTCTTCAGTCTTGCCATTAGCCCTTTTCTCCATTCCCAGTGATATAGCCTTCCTAATCCAAAAAGCTTGTATATTTCCTTTCCCTCATCCCTCTCCCATACAAAAACCTGCTCTCCATGGAATTTAAAAGTCATTAGTAGCAACACATTACTATACTTAAAGCCTAATAAAGTGAAATATTAGCTTTCCAGAAGCATTTGATTTTTACTTGGGGAGGAAGACTCTTTTTGACCTGACAAAGATTCTAATTGAAGAATGTCATTATCAGTGACCTAGGATTAGTATGCTAAAAAAAAAAAAAAAAAAAAAAAAAAACCTACTCTGGAGTTTTATACATAGTAGGAACTTTAAAAATATTTGTTGAATTGAGACAAGCTAATTGGAATAAAACCAAGAAAAACTGGATTCTCACCCTCTTTTCTCCATTTGCTAGTTGTATAAATAGGCAAATGATTTTACCTTTGTATTCATCAATTCTCATTTATATACAGAAGAAGATTATGTGACTTCTAAATTCTTTTTGATTCCAAGGATTATTCACAGATTCTACAGCATGGGCTATGGAACAGAATATGATAGCGGCAAATCTTAACTAGAGCTATATAGCCTAGGGGATAAAGTCTCCCTGGGTTGCTGTAACATAGATGTTCAGATAGTAATCACAGGTTTGTTGACTTATGCCACATTGCCAGTCCATCAGTTAGAGCATAATCTAGATTTAAGATAATCAAAAGCAAGGTAGTTAAAAGAAACATCATTATTTAGTAATGGTCAGCATCCCCAAGCTTCATTGTCACCCCTTCTCAAGCCATGTGAAAAGGGCCAGCAGTAATAAAGTGAGAAAAACTGACCTGAAAGAATCAGAAATAAGCTGGCTCTCTATAGGTACAGTCACTGAATATCTCATACCACAATTAGGGCAAGTCTGAAATAAGAAGTAGCAAACCTCAAGTCCAAAGAGAACATTAGCCTATTGGTACTGAAGTGATTTTAGCTGCAATAGGAAAAAGCAGAAGACCTGTCAACTTGTTTCTTAGTCACTATACAAATCTAAGCATGCCAGGTCAGAAGCAGACTAAGAGCTTTCTGCAAAAATCCTGTTTGGAGACTCTTAGTAAGCATCCTCAGTTTTCTCTCAACGCCATTGTCTTCCTTCCCCTCACAGTTTCCTTTCCTTTCCCTTTTTTTCTTCTAAAGTTAGGAAAGCAGAACCGAAATTTTATAAGGTACCAGAGATCACTTCCTGTTAAGTGCCCTGCTGTGGAACCCAGCAGAGAAAAAATGTCCCAGTCTATTGCAGAACATCATTCTCTCCCTCCAGGGACTTTTCAGGCTGGATTCTCTGGCTCTAGAGAAGACAGTTCTTACTGTGTTTTCTTTAAAACTCTCTGAGGGCAAGTAGCCCAAGAAACAAAGTCTGATGACTGTTAGAAGTGATGATACATTTTCAAATTGCTGTTATATAGTTTAAAAGCAGCAAATGTACTTTTTACAGTTAATCATAATTCTTTTTAATTGAACTAGTATATCCTGTGATTCTCATTGTCTGTTCCCATTAACAGTCACTTTTTCTGGAGTAAGAAACAAACAAATGGAAATGAACATTGATGAAAACACATTAATCCAGTCATAATCACTCCTCTGTCATCTTCCACTCCCAGCAACTTGGGCCCAGGTGCCAAAGTGGCTAAGGTGACAGAGTCCATGGATAATGATGCTGGCAGCTTCCAAGATGCCTCTGGGATCTGTCACATTGTTCAGCTGCTCATTGGCTGCCCCAGCTGCCTTGTTTCTTTGAATGCCATTTCCTCTCCTCTCAGCTTGATTTCTCCACAATTTGCACATACTTTAACCACTCATGAATAATGCCCCCATTCAAGTCTATCCCTGGATACAGTATATTTTGGAAGCCACTTAAATGGCAAAGGTGAGTGATTTGCCCAAGCTTGGATTTATTTTCTGAATCCCACTTCCCACTGGTTTTCTAAATGCCTCCTCCTGATTCACAGGCTTTGTCTCATTGTCATACTATTATCATTTAGCATGTATCAAGCATGCACAGTGTGCTGGTGTTACAGCAAATGAATAAAAACATAATGTCCCTGCCAAGTTGATTTATCATTTAAACAGAGCAAGCGAGAAAAGAAACAAACAGCAGGAGAAGAGGTACAATCCATGTTGAGGTTATACCACTGGTAAAAACCAGGCCAATTTTCTTTGTTACATTCTTCATACACCTCCCACAGGCAGCTGCTTTTCTGAGGGAGTTGATGTTGGAAAGAGCTCTCTGGGATTTTCTTTCTGGAACAGGGTTACCTGACACAAAAGCCCTAGCCTCATGCCCCATGGTGGTATACAGGGGATGCTCAAGGTCCATAAGCTCTCTAAGGGTCCATCGTATCTCTAAGTTCTCTCACCTGTAAATCTGGGATAATAATAGCACCAAACTCAGGATTGTTGTGAAGATGAAATGAGATACCATTTTAAATGAACTTTGTAAATCTTAAAATGCTACAAAAATGGTAGTTATTATTATTGTTGCTGCTGTTGTTATGAGCTGGAAAGGTTTCTTTTTGCAATTTTTCTTCAGTTCCAGACCATCAAAACATGCTTCATTCAACATAGCCAGTCATTCACCAGGCAATAGGGCTCAGTCCAAACAGGCATCTTACTATTGAACCATATACACTTTCTACCCTCCCATCTCTTGCTTTTTACTTTTTACTCCTATTTAAGGAACATCATGACTTTTGCTATTTCATGATCAGACCAATTTTTGCTACTCCTCCATTAAGAATAGCTGGGACTACCTAGAGCCTGACTTCATTCCCCTGGCCACCAATAACTGCACTTAGGTGCTCTATACCCTGAATACAATGAAAGCTACTTGGGGGCAGGAGGGACTATCATACTATGTATGATATTTATATCCTTGCTGCCCAGCACAGAACCCGCCATAGGTACTAGTAATAAATGTTTTGGTTGATTTGGTCCTGGTGAAAGATTTACTCTGTTGTCCAAGAACTAGCCTTCTAAGTTTCTAGAAGTTCATCACCAGAAGGTTGGCCCAAAGTAATAAACATTCTTTGGCAATAATGGCAATGAAATAGATAAAATTACAAAATTGCCCTCAAGTCTCTAATTCTGCAAAATGAAAGAAAAAAAAAGTTCAGAGGTTGGAAAGAATCGCAAAATCCTTAGACCATCTGAAAACCTGAATTTATTCATTCATATTATTAAAATGTGCTCCTGGTCCAATGTCCAAAAAGTTGGTACACTGTTGAGGGGAAATCACAAATCTATTGGTGTTTTTCATATAAGAGAAATCAGAAGGCAGAAAAAAATATATAGTTAAATATAAGGATGGTTCATAACTTTTTCCTAAGGAGGCAAATGAAGGAGTTTGTAGAGTAAATTTAAATATACATTCTATGTTAAGGTGAAAAATAAAGATCCTGGGTTATAGTTAACTTCTAGCATGAATTTTGTCTTCTTGGGCAAGTTGTTTCATTTCTAGAAGCCCTCATTTCTTTGATCACTAATATAAGGCTGAACAAAATGCTTTCTAAGATTTCTTAGAGATCTAATATAATGATACTATCATTTCAGCTACACTTGATCCTGTAAATTTTAATGCTCAATATGAGCCTAAGCAAACTGATCAGCAAGAAAATAATTGCATTTTATAAGCCAAGTATCTGTTCCAGAAGGTGAAGTAGAGAGATTACATGAACAAGTTGACAATATTCTCCAAAGTGAGCCAATATTGATACTCAGTAACTTCAATAGTGAAAGTACAAAGGAGGATACTTTTTAAACTATCTGGAAAAATTCAGTTCAAATTAAGAAATGAAATAAATGGCTCAAAGGTTATAGACTACTTAAAAAGGCTCATCCCTGTGCATCTTGAAGACTTACAAGAAGTGAGTCAGAAGGTACTTAACATCACTAGTACTGAATATTAGAGGGAAAAGAAAATTTATTACATCTTAAACAGCCAATTACCAACATGGCAGTCATTTTACAATTACTTCTGTCTGCATGCAGATTATTAGCTGATTAGAGCCAAGACAAAAATCAATTACTTCAATTCCAAATGGAGAGATCTATTTTAAAATACTGTCAATTTGTTTTCATCATATAAAGATAAAACCCTTATAATCAACCTTTCCTTTAAAATGAGAAAAATGTTTATCACTATTAAATGAGAGGGGAGAGAGCTCAGAAACTCATTCAACCATCATTGATCTCATTACTAAATTAGGAGCCATAATAGTTAAGAATGATACCATTCTCATTAGCTCATTGGCAAACAATTAAAGAACAATATGACAGAATTATCTTAAGAAATATGATGTCAGAAACTGACAAGCAATTGACAGAAAACCAAACTAATATTCTCATGAGAATATTTGTCAGTGAAATGGAATGACAACAGATAGATATGAAATAGGATGAATCTGCTATAGTTTCTGTAATTATCAAATATCACTGATGTTATTCATAAAATAACTCCCCTTGGTATTCAGTATCCCTCATGCTATTTGAGCAAATGACAAAAAGATAAAGAACAAAAGAACACCTTATCCCCACTAAACACATAAAGAAGTAATTTCTGCTGAAGTTATCAATTTTAAAGTATATAGGAATTGATTATTAAGATCTGATAAAACATTTTATGAAGTACAAACTGTGTAAAGTACTGGGGACATAAAATAGAAAGCTCTTTTCCCTCAAGGAAGCCAGTAGAATCATTATTAAAGGTGTATATATGTGTGTATGCATATATGTGTATATATGTACATATATACATATATATATATATATATATATTTAATATAAAGCAGTATTAATGAGGGAAAAGAGACCTGGACAGAATATTCTAAAAGTTGAGGAGAAAAAACATACCTGCTAGAGTAGCTTGAGGAAGGCTCCATGGAAAAGGAAAAATGTGATGAGCCTTAAGAGAAGAATTTTGACAAACATAGATAAAAGAGTCCATTCTAAACACAGAACATGGCTTCTGTGAATAAATACAGACAAGAAATGCTCATTGAGTGTATGTAGTCATAAAACTAACAAGAACTGAATTCCATCTTATAAGAAGTCTCACAAGGAAACTCACTTTTGGGGTATACCATGCTTATTATCTTTATTCATGAATACTATATTTGTTTTTGATATCACACACCAAAGTAAGCTAATATCTTCCAGTGCAAAGTCTCTCCATTTTTAAGCCACTAAATGGAGAACTGAATATTACAATTCCCTCTGGCAATCTAATGAAGACTTCAGATCCCTTCTTAAAATAATGCTTTAAATGAATAAAATCAACTATATAGGATTACAAAAAAAAACATATTGAAATAAATGTGATATTTTTTCCCATGCAAATTTATAGTCCCCCTGAAATCTATCGAGTACATGGATTCCAGGCTAAGATCCTCCACCACAGAGTTTGCCCACATGAAAAGTGTACTTTCCCAGAGCCATATAGCAAGTATTCCATTAACCAGACTTGGCCACAGGTCTTTGCATTTCCAAGGTTGGCCCTTTGTGTACTGAACTATATTGCCTCTCTTGCATATTTACTGTGGGCTTATAAACTATCTTTTTTGGTTCCAATTGATAGTGTTTGAGCTTTGGGGCTAGCTTCCAGCCATGTATCATTCAAGCAAAAAGGGATAACATTTTAAGATGATGAAAGATTATCTTACTATTTGATGAGCTGGAGGAATTGGTACCTGGACTTTCTAATAGAAGAAATAACTTCTGGACCCACACCTAACACCGCACACCAAGATAAGATCTAAATGGGTTCATGATCTAGATATAAAGAGTGATGTTATAACCAAATTAGAGGAACATGGGATAGTTTACTTCTCAGACCTGTGAAGATGGAATAAATTTATGTCCAGGGAAGATCTGGAACTCTTAATTGAACACCAGATAGATAATTTTGATTATATTAAGTTTAAAAATTTCTGTACTAACAAAACTAATGCAGAAAAGATTAGGAGGGAAGCATCAAATTGGGAAATCATCTTTACATTTAAGGGTTCTGATAAAGGTCTCATCTCTAAGATATATAGAGAATTGTCTCACATTTATAAAAGCCATTCTCCAATTGATAAATGGTCAAAGGATATAAACAGACAATTTTCAGATGATGAAATTAAAACTATTTATAATCATATGAAAAGGTGCTCCAAATCACTATTGATCAGAGAAATGCAAATTAATACAACTCTGAGGTACCACTACACACGTGTCAGATTGCCTAAAATGACAGGAAAAGATAATGATGAATGTTGGAGGGGATATGGGAGGGCTGGGACACTGATGCATTGTTGGTGGAGCTGTGAACGGATCCAGCCATTCTGGAGAGCAATTTGGAGCTATGCTCAAAAAGTTATCAAACTGTGCATACCCTTTGAACCAGCAGTCTTTCTATTGGGCTTATATCCCAAAGAAATCATAAAAGAAGGAAAGGGCCCCACATGTGCAAGAATGTTTGTGGCAGCTCTTTTTGTAGTGGCTAGAAACTGGAAACTGAAGGGATGCCCATCAATTGGAGAATGGCTGAATAAATTATGGTATATGAATGTTATGGAATATTATTGCTCTGTAAGAAATGACCAACAGGACTATTTCAGAGAGGCCTGGAGAGACTTGCATGAACTGATGCTGAGTGAGATGAGCAGAACCAGGAGATCGTTGTACACGGCAACAACAGTACTATATGAGGATCAGTTCTAATGGACATGACTCTCTTCAACAATGAAATGCTTCAAACCAATTCCAATTGTTCAGTGAAGAAGGCCATATACACCCAGAGAGAGGGATGTGAAATGTGGACCACAACATAACATTTTCATGTTCTCTATTGATGTTTGCTTGCATTGTATTTCCTTTATCGGATTATTCTTTCTTGTAGATACGATTTCTCCTGAACAAAAAAATGATGTGTGGCAATAACTATACATATATTCGATTTAAGTATTCTAACATAATTATCATGTAGTGGATATCCTGCTATCTAGGGGAGGGGTGGGGAGTAGGGGGGAAAATTTGTAACAGAAAGCTTTGTAAGGGTTAATGTTTAGGAATTACCCATACATATGTTTTGCAAATAAGAAGTATTAATAATAAAAAAAGAGTTTGTGATTTTTGAAATGTAATAAAGAGACTTTTTTCTGGAAACATAAATAAAGAAGAAATAACTTCTCTTTGGGGCCTCTTGTCTACCCACTTCCAAGTGGAATCATGTGACTCCAGTGAGAGTATCATGATTACCTTTCTTTTTTTCTTTTTTTTTAATTAAAGCTTTTTTATTTACAAAACATATGTATGGATAATTTTTCAGCATTGACCCTAGCAAAATTCTGTTCCAAAATTTTCCCTCCTTCCTCCCACCCCCTCCCCTAGATGGCAAGTAAACCAATACATGTTAAATATGTTAAAATATATATTAAATCCAATATATGTATACATATTTATAAAGTTATCTTGCTGCACAAGAAAAATCGGATCTAGAAAGAAAAAAAAAACTGAGAAGAAAAACAAAAAGCAAGCAAACATGAACAGAAAGCTTGAAAATGCTATGTTGTAAAACACACTCAGTCTCCACTCAGGTTGTAGATGGTTTTCTTCATCACTGAACAATTGGAACTGGTTTGAAACATTTCATTGTTGAAGAGAGCCATGTCCATCAGAATTGATCATCATATAGTATTGTTGTTGCCATGTATAATGATCTCCTGGTTCTGCTCATTTCACTCAGCATCAGTTCATACAAGTCTCTCCAGGCCTCTCTGAAATCATCCTGCTGGTCATTTCTTATAGAACAATAATATTCCATAACATTCATACACCATAATTCATTCAGTCATTCTCCAACTGGTGGGCATCCACTAAGTTTCCAGTTTCTTGCCACTACAAAAAGGGCTGCCTCAAACATTTTTGCACATGTGGGTCTCTTTCCTTCCTTTAAGATCTCTTTGAGATATAGGCTCAGTAGAAACACTGCTGGGTCAAAGGGTATGCACAGTTTGATAACTTTTTGAGCATAGTTCCAAATTGCTCTCCAGAATGGTTGGACCCATTCACAGTTCCACCAACAATGTATCAGTGTCCCAGTTTCCCTGCGTCCCCTCCAACATTTGTCATTATCTTTTCCCGTCATCTTAGCCAATCTGACAGGTGTGTATAACCTATTTTCTATTCCCCAGATGGATCATGTTGGGCAAGATTGCTCTGGGACCCATAGCTATCTTTGCTTTTTTTGTGTTTGTTCTTTCCTAATCTTAGGATGAAGTATCCACATGTGGACTTGACAAGCATTGAAAAGAAACCTATGAATTCAAAGGATCTGGGAGTCCTGGCTTGGATCTGACTACTGGCAAGAAGAGTTCCTTCAGAGTCAGAGAGGGTGTTCAATAAAAAGGCTGGCCCAAGAGTGGCAAGCTTTATAAACAAATATACAGCAAGTGTTATTTGGATAGTACCCCATGGAGGTGAAATGTAAAATGCCTAATTAGCAGTTTTTCAGAGTGATTTATGTTCTGATGAAGTTTATCATCTATTGAGTAGCTTGTGCTATATTAAATTACTAAATTCTATCTCATTAATGCATATATAATTTTTTTAACATTTCACTTTTGTGTGTGTGTGTGTGTTGAAATAAATTACCAGGTCTGTACCTGATTCTCATTGCACCCTGAAGACATTTGTTAGCCCCACTCTGGAGGAGTCTCTAGACCTGAGCTATAAATAAAATTCTTCCTTGATTATTAGGATGGGAGATTTAACAAAATTGAAGTGTGAGAAAGGGGAGTATAATTCTCCTAAATAGAGGTAAGTTCTTTGCTCAAGACTGAACTTGGTTCAAACCACATGACTAAACAGAATATGGGGGGAGCAAGTACTGAAGCCCCAAAGGTCCAGTAATGTGATTGAATTTTCTATGTTATTTTGCTATGCTATTTTACATAGATTTTTAAAATCTACTTGGAAAGAAAACAAAGTAAACCTATGAATGTCCATGAGAGGGACAAAGCAGGACTAATATGAGGCAAGAGTTTACCAGAATAGCACTTTGGTACATCTTTAATACAAACCTAGAGAGGAGCTATTTTTAAATCTACCACTGACTTGGATGAGTTAGCACTGACTCAGTGCCTTGAAGCCCCACGGATGGAAGTTGTCAAATCCATTTTTACTTATGAAGAAGCAAAGATGAAAGACACATTATGAATCAGCAGTAGAAGGAGGCCCAAAGCTCTGCAGTTCCTCTAATGCCCCAAGGTCCTTTTTTTTCCTGGTCATTAACTTGAGAATCTAAGTTGCCACAGGGCTGTAAAATATGCAAAGGTTATCTTTAGCACCATCTTCCTTACCTTTTGGGGATCCCTGCCAGGCACTTCAGGTCTATGCATCCCCAATCTATTGAAGTGGGAATTCTCATACAATAACCCGTAATGCTTCTAGGAAAACCAGTCCTCAGTTTCAATAGCATGGAACTTTCTCTTTCCACATCAAAATGATCTTTCTCCCATTCTTTCAGGGCCCTGATCTGCCCTTTACTATTTTTTTTAATTTATTTACTTTTAACCCACATTGCTTTATGAATCATGTTGGGAGAGAAAAATCAGCACAAAGGGGAAAAACCATGGGAGAGATTAAGAAAAAAAAAACAAAAGCAAAAACAAAAAACAGAAAGAAGTGAACATAGCATATTATGATTTACATTTAGTTTCCTTAATTCTTTTTCTGGATGCAGATGTCATTTTCTATCCAAAGTCTATTGGGAGTGCTTTGAATTATTGACCTACTGAGAAGAACCAAATCTTTCACAGTTGATCATATGTTCTTCTTGTTATTGTACATGTTTTTGTGGTTCTGCTTGTTTCACTCAGCATCAGTTCCTGTAAATCTTTCCAGGCCTTTCTAAAATCAGCTTGTTCATCATTTTTATAGAACAATAATATTCCATTATCTTCATATTTTACTAATTTGATACCCTTCACTAATTTGACAAATACAATTTCAATAATGCTTGCCTCAACTTCTTTGCACTTATCTTATTCTTCCTAGCATCTTAATTAAAAGATTTTTCTAATCTGGTCCAGTCTATTTTCAGGCTTATTATACACTTTTTTTCTGAGCTTTACATTCCAGGCAAACTAGCCTACTTGTAAAAATATTTTATCTCTTTTTCCTGTACCTTTGGAGAGATTCTTATCCATGTCTGGAATTCATTTCCTCCTTAATCCAGACTCTTAGAATCCCAAATTTCTTCAAGTTTCAGTACCAGAGCTTTTTCCAAGAAGAAGCCTGTCCTTATCCTTTCCATTGCTCCCTCCTCTCATCTGAAATATTGTGATTCATTATCAGTATACTTATTTTATATATCTATATACCTAGATTTTATATATCTATATACCTAATTTTCACATTAAAAATTTTTAGCTAAATTCTGCCCCAATCTTTCTTTTGAGATATCTAATTGCTGATGCCAATTTTAAATATATGATATATATTTCCATGTCACAAACTTAAATAATTTGTCTATATTAAGTTCTTTGAAATTTATCTTTGATCGTGGCTCATATATTAAATTTTTCTATTAAGTTCAGGTTTAGTGGAAAGAAAGTCCTAAAAAATCTCTGTTTGTTGAATATCCCATTTTTTTCATTCAATATTATAGAAAATTTTGCTACCTATACGGTGGACATCTAATGGTAAAGAAATGTTTTGGATTATTGTTTCTAAAGCTTTTTACATATTATTTGTAACAGTGAAGAAATAAATATGTAAAATCTTTGTTTCAAAGACCTCATCCCTGTCCTTCAAAGACTACATGAGCATTGCTTGGGAGGTAAGAATTACCAAGAACATAACATTTTGCAACACAAGATAATTATAATTTTCCACTTCAAAATCAAAAGCACATCTGAGAAACTATTTCTGAAGGAAGACTATTATTATTACTAACATTATTATTGTTATTGTTACCATCATCATCAATTTTCCTTAAGATCTTTCTAAAGTTAAGCTCCTGGGCAAATAAAATAAGCAAAGCACCCCAAAGAGAATTATCTTTTGTTGACTAGTACTGTATTTCTGCGATACAACTTCTGCAGTAATTAGATTCACCTGCAGCCTATTTACCCATTTTTTAAGATAAATTGTTCATTATTCAATATAGACACACACACACATAAAATGTACACACACACACACACACATGTGTTTCTTATATATGTATTTCTTAACAAACTGCTTTGTGCTAGGACAATATGCAATAAGATGTAGATAGAAAATTGACCTCTGAGACAGAAAGAACTGGATTCAAATTAAACTACAGTAACAAACTCAATGTGTCACCTAGGGAATTCACATCAATTCTCAGTGCCCCAGGCCATTCCAAGACTATATATTTTAGAAAACAGATACTGATCTATATTGGAAGAGGAAGTTTCCCCTCTGAAAGTTCTCTATACCAGTAAAAAACCATTAGGTCCAAGATTTAAAGCTATATCTATAGCTTTTTGGTATAAGTGAAAAAAAAAAAACAGGATAGAGCCAGGTATTTTCAGTTAGAAATAAGTTTCATGGGGTTTCCAGTGCTTCTTTGGCATGGAGATGAGGCTATGTTCTTAAAGATTATATAAAGGAAGGGAAAGTCCACGGCTACTGTGCTCAGCATATAGTTCACAACCAGTAAGCTTATGATCTCTAACTACATGCTCATACGTGATAAGTGGCAGTATTTAGAGAAGTTCATAAAACAAAGAATCCTTTAGAATGGGGGTCATTGGTCACTTCACTTGTTTCACACACGGGCTTGGATTTTCCAATAAGTTCCCCTAAAACAGGACACATCTCTAATAGAATACTAGTGGTACCTGTAAATTAATGTGTGATGATTAGCTCACCATTATACAATCAAATTTCCTTTATAATTTCTGAATATCACAATGCTTTCATCCATTTTATGAAGTGCACATTGCTTTCAATAATATTTAAGGAAAATCAACATTGAGTATCTGTCAGCAAAAGAAAAAAAAGCATATGCAAAAGTATAATTGCAATTACTTTTCTAGAAAGAGTAGCTAAAAGTTAATGATTATTCTCACACCACTCAACAATAAAGGTCATTCTCCTTTAGTTCTCACCCAAGGATATGATTTCAGATAAGTAAAGTTTCAACAAATTTAGGTTGATCTTAAGTAACTATAGATTCTGAATCTTAGCCTGTCAGAAGGAACAGTTGAAATCTAACTACTACTGAGATCATGAATCCCATTTATCATCCTCTTAATAAGGATGCAAGGACGCACCCCATTTCTGCATTAAAAACTTCAGTGCTGTAGAATTCAATTATCCTCAGAGGCAGTCCATCCAATTTCTGGATAACTCTATGTACTAATTTGTTTTTGTTTTCCTCGTGATCCAAATTCTACCTTCCTGTAACTTTGACCCATTGGTCCTTGCTCTGACTTCTAGGGTCAAGCAGAATAACCTTAATTCATATAACAAGCCTTCACATATTATGAAAATATTATTGCATCACCACAAAATTTAAGCTTCTCCAGACCAAACAAGTCAGTTCTATCAACTAAACTATAGGTCAATTTTCAGACCCGTAATCATTCTGATTGCTTCTCTCTAGACTTGCTTTACTTTGTCAATGTCTTTTCTAAAGTGGACCACCCAGAAATTCACACAAGATTCCAGATGGGGTCTGACCAAGACAGAGCAGAAGAGGCTTATAATCTCCTTCATTCCTGATACTATTAATAATAGCAAATATTTGCTAAGCACCTACCATATGCAAGTACTGTGCCAGGGGCTGAGAATGCAAAGATGAAGTTATACCTAAAGTTCTGTCTTCCCATGATGTTCTCCTCCTCCCAGCTGAAAGTGATCTCTCCCTCCTAAAATCCCATATACCATTTTGTCTAGAACTCTTCTTCTTTTTCACATTTTTCTTCGCATCATATTTACTTGCATATTTGTCTTTCTAATTAGATTGGAAATTCACTGAAAGAGATAGTATTATTGTTCATCTTTGTATTTTCAATCCCTAACACAGTGACTCAGGCTTTGGGGTGCCATATTCCACAGCAGATTTATTTTCAGCTTTCAGTCCATTAGAACACTTTTTTCTTCTTGACATGAACTGTTTTCTACCAACAATTTCCCCTACCTCCTATATTCTAATATGTCCTTGCCTTTTTTGGACTGAATATGTTCAGTCTGCCATAAAAACTTATCAAAATTCTTTAGATCCTGGTTCTTTCTTCTAATTGGTCCAAAACTTTATTCATTTATGTGTTGTTTGCATCATCAATCATTCATTTAATTGCATTGGAGGCAAAACTTACCAAAATAATGTAGAAATTCAAATTTCATTCTTTTAAAAAACTTCCCATAGTAGTAGACCAGAAGCTATCAATATGAAAGGTAACTGTTGCCTTTATGGCTGAAACAAATATCCCTCATGAAGCCCAGGTCTAGCTATTTATACATTTTGGTAGAAAGCCAAGTAGAAAATATAGATATACTATGCTTGGAAATCATATTGACCTCTTAGTCTCTATATATGTTTTCTTTGGTGTCCAAAGTCTCTTTACTACAACCAATCATTTTCACAAAGAAATCCAAACTAAAAAAAACAATTCTTACTTATCACCAACAAAAGGACTGAGGCAAACAAGAAAGATCTGTAAGCATTCTCTGTTTGGAGAGGTAGCATGGCATGGTGAATAGAGTGATACCCTCAAAATAAGGAAAACCTGGGTTCAAGTTGACTAACTTGAGATCAATTCAAGTGTGTCTGTGGGAAAAGGCAGAACCCCAAGGTAACCTTTTTAAGACAATGAAATACAGATAAATTGTCCATCTACTTCAGTGCAGAAAGTTTCCATATTACATGTTCCTTATGATTTTAAAGTCATAGCTGTGGATGTTCCCCTCTTTAAAAAAAGATATATATGAATAGTATCTCTATATATTTGCTACTTGTCTGCATCTAGTTCTATTCTGAGGAAGTTGCATTTGAAGCAAAGCAATACAAAATTGTTCTAAAACTAAAATTTCAAATCAGTACTCTTTTTATATGAGTTCTGAAGTAGAGCACTGCTAAATTTATCAGTTTGATGTTTGGCAAAAACTTGGTCTATGATTATAATATTATGTACATATTCATATTCAAGAGGGAATGAAGGGATCATTTTGAGAAGAGTTTATTTTTCTTCCTTGAACTACTCACAAAGGAATAAGGATTCTGGGTGGTATGATAAGCATCATTTATGATTTAATCAATGTGGATATTCCCATCCTGGATGCAAACTGTAGCACTCTCTATATCTTAGTAGATGGTCTTCATGGGTTCCCCTATCTAGGGAAATTCAGTTATCAACCTTCAGATGATTAATCTCTGAATTTAGCTGGCTGGTTCTCAGATGATGGACTCAGTGGCCATTTCTAGACCTGGAAAAAAATTTTCCTACTTCATAGAACAGGCTAGTATTGATATTCTTTCATCAAAGCCTTCAAGACCACAGGATCACCTCCATATAAGTACAAGGGAACTGACTTATCACTGGAGTCATCATAATTAACATCAAAGAGTAGCTATGAGAGGTCTAATTGAGCATGGCATTTTAATTACAGAGGACACCAACAGAACTTTAACTTATAGAAATCACTTGTTCTGTGTATGAAGGGAAAAAATCTACGAATCTGAGAGGGATTTAACTTTATGTATTTTAAAGGCATGTTCAACCTCAAGGGATTTGTACTGTAAGATTTTCTGGATGGCAAGATACAAGATGAGAAGGGGAGAAGGGGGAGGGGGACACATTATCTCCCAGGCAAACATACACACCACTGCCTAATACTAAAATATAGATATGCACATATCTATATTTCACTGAAATAAATCCCTACAATGAAGGTATTTCCCCCAGAGAGTGGCATATTTAATTAGTATGGATTTTTTATATACAACTTGGCTCACCAAGATAGCCTCAAGAGATGAGCATCTCATTATATGAGGGCCCAAGAGGTATAGCAGCCAATCTTTTTTCCAGCAGACAGTACAATGAAGAGTAATACACAGGATAGCCTGTCTCCAATAGAGATACAGAGCACAGTCTTGACTGTTGCAGCTCATTTCCCCAGGCAGGTTCTTAGAGCCCAGCCAGTAGTGTCTCTCATCCAGGGCAGCTGTTAGCTGATTTCAGTGCTTAGGAGGAAAATCAACCTCCCAGAGTCATTTTCCTCCAGTAAATGATCAGATTGTATGCAGTGAAGGACAGGATCATTACCCACATTGGCTATCACATAATAATAAATCTATCAGAGAGATAATATGCATATTTTGTGCAGCCATATATAAGCAAAACAAAAAAAAGAATTTGTTTCTGTATTCATCTTGATAAATTCTCATTTTTGGTCTGCTTTCATATAAAATATGAAGTCCTTTCCTGGACCAAGGGCACAATATAAGATTGAGGATAGGGGGCAAAGTTCAATTCAAATTTTGTTAAATATTAAGGGGTTCTGCTGGACAGAAAGCTAAAAATGAGTCAGTTGTGTAATACAGCAGTCCAGAGAATTGACACAATCTTGTTTCAGTCTGGACACTATACATTATATTTTCCAGTTCATTACTTGGAAGGAAAGATGAAGAGAGAAGAGAAAGAGAACCCTAGAAATAAAAAGAAACTTTTCCTTCCAGGTCTCCAACAGACCACTTTGGAGAACCTTGTGGTTCAGACTATACCTGAACAATAAGACAGAGAAATGTGTCTACCACTTAGGCTTGGGAAAAATCCTGTTAAGAGAAATTTTTGCTAATAAATTCTTAAATATAACAGTGCACAAACAGGTCTCCTCTTTATATTGAAGGGAATATTTCAAAATTTAGTTTCTTTTTTTGTCTACACCCTCCATCACCCCACCCCCACCACTGTGGTTTTTCAGTTATACTGAATTTTCATGTGAAAATACCTTCAAAAGGGAAGCAACAGCTAGATTCCAGAATTCCACAAGAAATCGAAGATTTTGCTATAATGCAATCAGACTAAAGTTTTCGGTCTCTACTCTGCAAGAGGATTGTACCTACTGGGTCTACCTGTGTAGCCAGTTTAATTTCTTTACTGAATCATCAGGCTATAAGCCAGTTATTTACCTAAAATAGATGCATCCATCTCATTAAAAGGGTTAAATCAGATGTATGAAAAGATAATTGAATCTGCTTTCTTGAAGAACACATGTCATCAATGAGTAACTAGTCATTTCCACACACACACACATATACACAAAAATTAAGGATCATCTGTATAAACAGAACCATACATATAATAAATTAAAAACAGTGCTAGGTTTGCCAGGGTCCCTTCTTTTCTTTCATGAAGCTTACATCCCCAGTAGCCATTAGCAATTCTGTGTGGGATTGGTTTTAGGGAGTGGCAGTCTCCTAAAGCTTGCCAAATCGACCATGTGTTATTTAGAGAAATGGAATTAGAAAGAAACTTTCTGGGGTTTAGCAGAAAGACAGAGAGAACACACTAACAGAATAGGCAGCTCCAGAAAAAGAAAAAAAAAAAAAAAAGAAAGCCGGGCAAACTCCCTCCCAGGGTTCATTATGCCTCTCGAGCTGTTGATAGTAAAGTTAATTTTTAAATGCTTTGAGGTGATTAAGAAGCCGGGCATCACTCTAAATGTAAATAAGTCCCGTTTCATTTCCTCGCTGCCAACTCTGATTGTGGCAGTCACCAGCTACTTAGCCTGCTGATAAATTTCAGATCCATAGTCTAGTTCATAATTAACCCTGGCTTCTTCTGAAGTCAAAGCCGAGCAAGCCCATTTGTAAATACATGCACACCCAGAGACCTCAGGCTTGACAGGTTCACTAGGGAAAAGTTGGCTCGTTCTGACACATGATAGAGAACGGCATTAAGATCTGAAAGGCTGGCTGTGCCGCTGATGGATTGCTGACCAAATATTTGGTGGGCGGGGGCGGCGTTCCCCTCAACAGACCTATCTGCAAAATAATTTGAGAGGGCAGGCTCCAAGTGGAATTTTGGTCCCTTTCCTGATAACGAGATCTCTAACCTTTTAACTTACGGTTCTGGAAGGAGCACCATGAATTATTTATTCCTCTGTGTGTGTGTGTGTGTGTGTGTCTGTGTCTCTCTGTGTCTCTCTCCCTCCCTTTCTCTCTCTCTCTCTCTCTCTCTCTCTCTCTCTCTCTCTCTCTCTCTCTCTCTCTCTCTCTCTCTCTTTCTCTCTCTGTGTCTCTGTCTCTCCCTCTCCCTCCCTCCCCCTTTTCTCACTCTCTCTCACTTTCTCTTTTATTCTTTTTCATTTTTTCTCTTTCCCTTTCTCCATCTCTCTCCCTCTCTCTCATTCCCCCTCTCTTTCTCTTTCCCTCCCTCCTTATCACTGCCCCTCTCCCTTTCTCTCTCTCCCTCTCTCCCTTCTTCCTTCCCTCCCCTTTCCCTTTTTCTCTCTCATTTTCTTTCATCCCTTCTCTCTTTCATTCCTTCTCTCATTCTGTCTATCTCTGTCTCTCTCTCCCTCTCTCTCTTTCCCTGTCCTTATCCCTCTCTCTCCTTTTCCCTCCTTTTTCCTGTCCCTTTCTCTCCTCCCCCCATCTCTGCCTTACCCTTTCCCTGTCTGTCTCCCCCTCCCCTCTCTCCTATCTTATCGGAATAAGCCAGGTCACCACTAAAGTGAACTTAAATCACGACTTTACCATGTTGCCTGCTTTACTAGACTGCATGGCCTACTTTACATTGTTTGGACTTTCCTGAAGTTGGTATACTGGAGTAAAATTGTATAACTGCTTTCTCCCTAGGGACCCTCATAAAACTGAGAGGGTTGGCTCATAAAACTATCCCACTGAGTGAAAACTGTAAATAGCTTCCTCAAAGGAAAGACAAACCCAAGACCACAGAAATGTACATGCCCACTGTGTCAGGGTACAGAATTCTTCCTTTTGGAAAATTGATTCTTGGGTTGGGAAAAGGGAGGAAGGGAAGGACTACTGAAACCTTATTGTGCTAGGAACCATACTGGAACCTTTCCTGATCTCAGCCCATCCTCAGTTGTTCCAGTCATTTTTAAATTTGGCAGGTTCAAATGTCCTTTTTCTTTCCTTAAAATTATTCTTCTTCTTCCTCTCTGCTGTTGCTATTTTTCAGAGAGGTCAGCATTCACAGCTGAGAACAAGTGTCTCTGACTGGGTACAATTGGACAAGTAAATTTACAGAATCAAATGATGAGACAAGTGAACTTAGTGTATTTGCGGTAGGGATTTAAATCAATAAATAGTCCCACTATGGGAATTACTTGTTTTGAAGATGTGAAATAATGTTCCAGGACTACTTGGCTTTGTCACTTGGATTTTGAGCAATAATGAGTTGTTTAGATATGTACATTGCTAGTGTTGCTGCTTTTCTAGCATAAAGAATCATGAGCTAAATATTTGCTCCAGTCTATAACTGAAAACACTCAGGATGTCCTTTCTCCAGCATGGAAGGGATGCTGTTATATTTATTAAATAAATGCTCTTCATTTCTCGCGTAGAAAAACAGAACTAAGGACCCAAATAAAGAGGCTTAGCCTCTGGGCCCATTGTTGCAGACTCCAAAACTTCCTGGAAGTAAGTACAGAGTAGAGGTAGCATAGGAAAACAGAAAAAGAAAGCAACAGTAGAAGTAGATAAAGGGACCAACTCAAGAGTCATTAAGAACTAAGTAAAAATTCTGCCTCAGATACTCCTTACCCATGCAATTATGATTAAGTAACTAACCTCAGAGACAGCTTAGTTTTCCTCATTTTACAATCAGAATATAGGCAGAAAAGGTATCTGATTCTCAAGGTGATTTATTGGGAGGCTTGACTGAAATAATGTATATAAAGTACTTTGATTCAAAAGCACTATACAAATAATCAGGAAGAAGAGGAAGAAGAATGTCACATTAGGAAAATTTACCATTTTTTAATTTATATGACCTTCAATCAGATGAATAGCAAGATGCAAGTTGATTGTGCAGTGCTTAGAAGAAATAAATTAAATTAAATTATGAGTCACAATAACTTGAACTTGAAACCTGGCTCATAAATTTACTAGCTGCATGACCCTGAGCAAGTCAGTTAACCACTGTCTCTTTCTTCATTTGTAAAATAAGGATTAAAAATAGCACCCATTTCCCCAGGTTGTTGTGAAGATCAAATTAGATAATATTTATAAGGCTTTAGATATGTGCTAGTTGTTATTATCATTTTTAAAGACAGGGAGCAGAAAATAAAGAGTGGATTCTCTTTAGAGAGTTCATTAACACCAGGTGGGAAAGGAAATTAGAGAGAGTGAAGGTTGGGCTGCTTTGCAGTGCCAGAGTTTATGTCAGAAATGCCTCCATTAAAATAGCACCTTGGACAAGTCACTTGAGGTTCACTAAGCCTCTTTCCTCCTTTGTAAAATGAGAGAGTTAAATCAGATGGCCTATGTGGGCCCTTCCAGCTCTAAACCCATGATCCCATATCTCTCTAGATTCTATACCCACATAGGACTAAACATTTCTTTGAGTAGCCGTCCTCAAAGAAGAGAAATTGCTGTTTCAATTCAATTCAAATCAAATATTTATTAAGCATCTACTAATTGTCAGGCATTGTGCTAAATGCTAGAGAAACAAACAAAAAAGACAGGTCCTGTCCTCATAGAGATTACAACCTAATGGGAAAAAGAATACACAAAAGGGAACTCAAGATGGGAGGGGGATAGCTTGCATAGGAGTCTGATGACCCATGGTGTTGAAATTAGGCAAAGTCACTAATGGAAAATGGAAAAGTACCTGAAAATTTTGAACCCTCTATAGAAGAAGGCTTTGGGAGTAGTTCTATGTCCCACTGTTTAGCCCTCTAAACGGGGGTGGGCCAGGGGAAGGAGTTGAGAAGCTATTGAGTATCAAAAATCGTCATTCTGCTTGATGTTGAGATTTCAGGGAATAAGCTTATTCCAGGGAAGACATGATGTTTCATGAAGTAGAAACCATGCTGATCCACCGACGGTAAATAAAGAGTTTCCCTGAAATATTACAAAGTTCTATGCTACAATATTGGATCTTGGTGATGAAAGCACAAAAAGCAGCTTTAAAAATATTTTGAAATATATTTTTGTGGTCATGTAGATCACAAAAAGCTTCCAGGTCCAGTAACTTGAGAGCCTTGGTTTAGAGTATCTCTGTGTACAAGGGCTATCTGTTGTCCTGAATGCCCTGACTTTGAAGTTCTGTCTTATGAAGGAAAAAAATCTATAGTAGTCTAATACTTATAGAAGAACATAGTGACTTAAAATTGACAAAACTTTATATTTCATTTTCACTGAGGCTTAAAACTACAAAGCAGGAAGATATGGAAGGTGTTATTATTTCCATTTTACATAAAAGGAAACTGAGGGTTTAAGAGAGTGTGACTAGTTCGGAATCATGTAGCTACCAAATACCACATCTTCTTGACTCCAAGCCCACTGCTCTAATATACCACTCCACACTCCCATCAACCTTTTGTTGTTTTTTTGCTAACACATTACTGTGTTGCTTAAAATTCAATTTGAAACTTGTAGGAAATACCTGGCTGATACACAAGCAATATGATTTTGCTTCTGTTGGGATCCCCTATTAAACTTTTAAAAGTTTAAGGAAAGCAAAGAAAGTCTTGAATTCTCTGAATTACATATCCAAATGAGTGGAACTGGGCCAAGTTGATTTCTGGGAAATCAAAGAATAATGCACAGTGAATGGAGGCTATCTGTGGAATAACTTTAAGTTCTTTTCAATGAGTAAGAACAAAGTCTGAAATAGACTGAGGTGGTGGGCTGCTGACATTACTGTAATCTGCCAGTTTCTAGCTCCCTCCCTTCATCCTTCTCCAGTAAACTAGCCTTTTGATGGTTTCAGCCTTGGAATTGTGACCCTCCTCCCTAATCTTTTTCATTTTTACAACCTTCATAAAGAAATTTATTCAACAAATATTGTTGAGTAGTTGCTTTGTACAAGGCCTTGGGCT
Organism: Myrmecobius fasciatus; assembly: GCA_023553655.1. Taxonomy (NCBI): domain Eukaryota; kingdom Metazoa; phylum Chordata; class Mammalia; order Dasyuromorphia; family Myrmecobiidae; genus Myrmecobius; species Myrmecobius fasciatus. The sequence goes on from JAJPUD010000113.1 coordinate 296,769, forward strand.
GGGCCTTGTAAGGTATATTAAGATAAAGAAAACACAGGCCATGACCTCAGGGGTCTTGCAATGCAGAAGAAGATATTAGATATGGACTCAAATAACTAGATCAACTGTGAAAATTCAGTAAGAGACCTTGTAATGTCATGAATCTGTCTGTACTAAGGGGAAGAGGAAGGGGGAGTATAAAGGGAAGTATCCCTAACTGATGGATGTATTTTAAAGGTTTTTTCCTACTATAAGTCTGTATGAAGAATTCCAGAAAGGCAATCCCCTATAAATGAGTGTCTTAAGAATAGTGATAACATAGGCAAGGAAATAGGTGGAACTAACAATCCAAGCTATATTCATAGATCTAGGAAAGAAGTAAGCTTTGCCAGTGAGTTGAAAAATGAATTGGAAGAGAATCTAAAAACTAGATTGTTGGGAAGTCCAAATCATCTAAACTTTGAACAGAAAAAGGAATACTTGCAACATAGAGAACTCAAATTCATGTAGGATGGTCTATGTTCCATTCCGGTTTTCTTAACCAAGATTCTGGAGTGATTTGCAATTTCCTTCTGCAGCTCATTTTACAGGTAATGAAACAGGCAAGCAGGCTAAATGACTTACTCAGGATCACACATTTGAACTCAGGTTTTCCTGACTCCATGACTCATGCTCCATTCCCCAAATCATTTACTTGTTTTTATATCCCAGAGGAATTGGCTATTAGAGCAGAATAACCATAAATATCAAGTACCTTCTGTGTGCAGAGTACAATGTTAGGCTGTGGAAAAGATAGAAAGTTTAGCTAAGACATAGAAGCTTATAGTCTAAGAAGAACATAAGACACCAATACATTCGGTTATATATTCCATAAGTCCATTTTAAAGTATAAAATAAGGTATTATAGGAGGTCTCCAGAGGGAAGGTTGTTACTGGTAGCAGGAGATCAAAGGCACGTGGTATTTGAGGCTGGTAGCAATTGAAAAAGGGAAGAATACAGGAATGGGGAATCCTATGAACAAAGAAATAAGGACTTAAAAACAGAGTGTATATTTGGAAGGTAGAGAGTATTTCAGCTAGTCTGGAGCAAGGTCTTGGGGAAAACAGAAAGAATGAATAATTTAGCAGAGAGAAAATCGGCTTTGAATTTGGAGTCTCGGGACCTAGGGTTAAACCTAAGTTAAACTCATAATATCTATATGACCATGGGTACAACATAAACTTTCTGGATCTCATTTTCCTTATTTGTAAAGAATAGATGACTTCTAATGTATCTTTCCTAGGGTAGCTAGGTGATCCAGTAGATCCAGTTCAAATCTGGCCTCAGACATGTATTAGCTGTATGACTCTGGGCAAATCATTTAATCTGTTTGCCTCAGTTTCCCCATCTGTAAAATGAGCTATAGGATGACATCGCAAACCACTTAAGTATCCTTGTCAAGAAAAACCCAAATGGGATCATGAATTGGACATGACTGAACAACAACAACATGACTTGAAGAAATATCCAGTAGAGGCCAGGCGACTCACAGGATAAGATGTAGGGTCTGGAGAGAAAGGAAATTTGAATCAGGATACCAGAGATTCAGTCAGGCTATAAAGGGAAGACTAACATGGATTCCAGCTTAGTTTCCAACATGAATCCATAACTGGTCACATTTGATTTCCAAGACTTCTATGGATTTTTAACTTTTTCCTTTGTGATTTTAAGCCAATGGATGCTTATGTGAAGTAATAAATGACTAAAATTTCTTTAACAACAACTGAAAACTATGCAAAGAATTTTTAACAAAGAAGTTGCAATCAACCCCTTGATTTTCCTTTCTTCAAGGAACAGAATGTGAACCCATGATAAAGATTGGTGAGAGTAAGAAATATTGGCAGTGATGGAGTCATGACATGTGGCTTGCAATTGGAAAAAAAAAACACATGATGGGAGAGAGACTTGGGCTCACAATAAAGACATAAAATCCTCAGAGAAAAAAGAGATTACTTTTGTCAGGGGTGGTAGGGGGAGATGAGGGGAGGCTTTGTGAAAAAAAAAAACTGGCATTTAAGGTGAAGCTCAAAGAATGGCTAGGAGTTGAATAAGTAGAGCTGGTGGGGAGAAAAATCGAGGTGAAGGGGGAATCCAAGAATAAGGAATATCATGAGCAAAAACAGAGAAAGAATTACAAACAATAGACTAGAGTATTATAGAATAAATGAAAAGATGAAACTCTTCCAATCTGCTGACATACATACATCCACACATAATGGGAATAGGGACAGAGAACAAGAATAATCAATCTTTTGTTCTGTATAATTCTACTTACACATCAAGGAAGATCCAGTGATAATTTGGTTGTCTTATTTGCTTCCACTACTAAATTGTATAGCTTTCTAACTTTCTATTTGGGATCATTATTATGAACATATGTTTGAACAGCTATATGAACATGTCCTCATTTAATAAATTAAGGGAAGAAAAAGACATAATTTAAAAGGTTATCCTTGTGAGAGATGTATGTCCTTTCTTAGCTAGAAACTTCTCACAGAAATAAATGACAACTTCAATACAGTAGTGACTTCTTGGAAGGTACTTTTTTTTCCAGGTCAAAAAGGTACTATTTTGCAAACTATTCTTTCAGGAATCAAGAGTGCTTTGGTGTCTGATAAATGGATGAATGGAGCACATTGGTAATTCCAAGGTCTAACTCTAAAAAACAGACACTAATTTTATACATGGATATATGTATGGACATACATATTTTGTGATTCTTTGCAAAGTATATATGCATACATATCTATATTCATGTGTATATTAATCTGTGGCATATTATATTGTTATATGTATATATACATGTTTATTTTGTAATTCATTGTGAAAAATTTATACATACCCACATGTATACATGTATTTCATATGCACATATTTTTGTAGAGTATATTTGTTATATGCAATATAGTTGTATATGTGTGATATATGTGAATATATATGTGGATGTGTATTATATTTTGTGATTCATTATATGTACATACATATGCATTATATATATAAGTATATATCATATAAATGTATCAAATTGTCTGGTACATGTGTATATGTTTATATATTGCACATGCATGTATATTTATGCATACTTTGTGACTTTGTAAAGTATATGTATGCACATGTATTTGTGTATACATATGTATGTATATGTATGTGTCGTGTGTATAATATGTACATATATGCATATTGCTTACTTTGTGAAATGTATGGATAGATGTACATATATGCATCTACATATATGTGTGTGTACATAATGTGTGCGGTGGAGGGCTATATCCCAGATTCCTGGTTTATACTGAGAATGCAGCTTTGCTCACCTGACAAGATGGAGACTAATAATAGTACACAGATGGCATACTCAATTCAGGGGTGCTTATCCAGAGTATGGATTATCCATTCCTTTTCTTCTCTTCCCTTCTTTTAATTGTTATTAGTACCTCTTACTCTGAAAAAATCAGGTTTAATAAGTGTCATAAAATTGCAAAATATGAATTCAAACCCAGAGACTGAAAGGTATATGATTGAAAACAGTAGTCCTTGTAATATGGAAATAACACTCCTTTGTTTTTGTTATTATATTCATTTAGTGAATATAATGGAGGGAGAGGAGGAAGAAGGGGAGAAAGAAGAGGAAAAATAAGAGAAGGAAGAAGAGGAGTAAAATGACTGTTTATACAGCAGTGAATTTTTATAAAAAATAAAAAAGATTATCAAGTCCCATACTTTCCTTTTTCAAATGAGCAAATAGTACCTGACAGAAGTGAATCAGCTAACCCAAGGTCACCCAACCAGTTAGTCAAATATAATCAGTCCTAGAACCTAGATATACTAAATCTAGCTCAAGGAATATGGTTTTTCCTCCTTAAGATTTTTAAACATTAAAAATATTTCTTTCTTAGGTTCAGTTTTTCATTTTGCTACTCAGATCTTCTCAAAGTCTTTTAAAAAGAAAAAGCTATTTTTGTTTTTCTGGCAAGAGAAAGAGCTACCAGTTTTGGTAACATTTAAACTCTGAGGGCTGTGAAAACCAGTTTTCAGGCAAAGCCAGGGAAGGCAGGCCATAAGTTCCACCTAATCTGTTCTTTACTTTCCAAAAATTAGAACTACAAAAGAAGACACAAAACAGAAGGATGCAAGAGAAGAGGAGGTAGAGGGAAAAGAGAGACAAGAAGAAGCTGGGCATTTTTCATTTATTCTAGAGAGCTAGACTCAGGCTTCAGCCAGCCAGTAACTGGGAGCAGGGATGGGTGATGGAGAGATGGAAACTGCTGCAGTTGGCAGCACATTTAAGCACAATTGGATCTTTCAAGCAGAATTACCTTGACTGCTCCCATGTCCCCAGGAAAGGTCTCCTGTCAGCCACCTCCTAGAAACAGGGATTTTGTACACTCCTCAGAGCCCAAGGAGAAAAGCCCTGGGACTCTACAGGCAAGATCGCAGCATCAGTAACCAGCCAATGACAGACCAGGCAGTACTCTCCAGGAATCCCTTCATTCCATGGGATCTCTAATTAGTACAATATATTTTCTGGATCTGGTGCTGTCACTGAACAAAGTTAGGAAGTAATAAATAATGCTCATTTGGAGTAGTTGTCACATTTATTAGGAGAAAGAGGAGGAGAAGGAAGAAGATGAGAAAGAAAAAAAAAGGATATTTTCACACCAAAAAATCATATTAATGTATGTATGACACTAATTGTGTTTGTCTTTTGTATTCAGTAGGAAGATTATAGTGAAAGTGAACTTTTTATATGAAGTATGTCAAGAAAGATTTCATTCCCATTTTATAAAGGAAGCGATTGAGGTACCAAGAACACTTACCTGTTTCCCCATCATTATATGATTGAACAAATATTTTTAACTACCTACTATTTGCAAGATACTTCACTAAATACTAGAAAAATAAAAATTGAAATATAATATAATTCTGGCTCTCAAGGAGTTAACAGTCTGATGGGGGTGAGGCAGATGGAGATGAGACACATATACAAATGTGATATTCTTGAAATAAAAATGGATTTGAATCTGCTTCTAACACTTGATAGCTTGGTCATATCACAAAACCTCTTAAGCCTCAGTTTTCTCATCTATAAAATGGGGATAATAAAACCTATAGTAACTAACTCACAAGGTTGTTATAAGCTTGTTACTACAAATAAGATGAGACATAAAAAGAACTTTGCAAAAATAAAGTTAATGGAGATAAGCAGATATAAAGATCAATGATAGTGCCATAACAAGAATTTATATACAACTTTGCATGCTATTTCATTTGACCTCACAACAAATCTGTGTAGTAGATGCTATTATTATCTTTTCTTTTCTTATCTATATATATGAAAATCTAAGAGCTGTTAACGATTAGACCAGGGTTATAGTACTAAGTATCAGGGGAAGAATTCTAATTCAGGACTGCCTACCTACAAATTGAGGGTACTGTGAGAGACTGTAGCAAAGCAGACAAAATAAATACCCAGATAAAATGTTTTAGAGAATTTCAGAGTGGAGAAGATCTTTTTTCAGATGGAAAAGACCAGGAAGAATTAATGAAAAGCAGGTAAAATCTGAACTGAACCTTCAGGGAAGAGAAAACTAAGTCCCTTCACCTTAAACTTAGAAGTTTCCAAAATACTCTCTGTCAAGCTTCCCAAGAGCTTTTGAAATTGAGGTTTCAGAAGATTGGTTGTCCATAGTCACTCACTTAGTAAGTGTCAGAATGAGGATTTGAATCTCAGTCTCACTAGGTTCCAAGTCTAACAGTCAGCATCACCTCAGAAAATATGTTACAAGAGAGAAGCAAAAAAAAGTAGGAAAGGCATATAAATATCAAGAGATACATAAACAGACAGATGGACGGATGGATGGATGGACAGACAGATGGACAGGTGGATGCATAGACAGATGGATGAATGGACAGATGGATGGATGGATAGATAGAAACTCTGGCTAGAATGGGAGATACATGAAATGATATTATTGTTCTTTTTGAATGCTAAGCTAAAGAATTTGTAGTTTATCCTATAGGCAAAGAGGAGACACTGAAGCAATGGGGTCAGACCTGCACTTTAGGAGGAGATTATTTTAGCAGCTGCATGGAAGATGGATCGAGGCTTAAATAGCTTCTAAATATATCCAAGTCAAGCCTGCAGTGGCATCTTTAAGTAACATTTTCAAGCATCTGGTTATGTTTAATTTTCACTCCTCATAATTGGAGTTTATTTGAACTGGTAGCTCTTATCTGGAATTATTTCATAGGCTTAATTTAAACTCAGGGAGATTTAAGGAGAAACATAACCTCCCTTTCATAATAAATTGTTCCTTATCACAGATCTCCTTGATTTGGTGTTATTCCAGTAAGCGGCAGGATCACGTAACTAGAAGTGTTTATTTTCTATCAGGCAATTAAGGTTTAGTGATATATCTAATTCAATATGCTTTCCTACCACTGTTCAGGAGAATTCAATCAGTGTGGACACCTGACATCAGTGATTGAAAATGGCAGTATACAGCCTGATGAGGACCTGTAAAGGGTAAGCAGAGACATAAGGATTCCAACCCTTCAGGAATCTGTGTCAAAATATACTTCTCGTATCATTTCAATACTTTCTTCCCAACTATTAGAAGTCAAGTTGGACCAACCTAAACCTGTTTTTCTATGAGATTTGTAAGATCTTAATCTTGTAACTTAAAACTTGATTTCTTTCTTCTTTTACAAAGACATTTTTATATTCTCTTCTTTATTTTTCCTTTAGGTAATGGGAACTTTATCATAGCAAGACCAGATTTGTCATTAGTAAACTCTCAAACATAAAGTAAGAAATATTGTCAAAGGACTGGAATAATTCAATTAATTTTTTCTTTGTACCAGTCTTCTTAAGTCTTAAATTATTAGGTCAATGACATTTGAGGACTTTTTTCAGGCTTTATATTTGTCTAGACACTCAAGTGTGTCACATTTCTTATAAAAGCACAGTAAAGAAAAACATTTCAGCTCAAAATACCTAAAACCCAACTTACCATGTTCTTCTCATCCCTACTCCTCCCAATGTTCATATTTGTGTTAATGGTGCCCACATTCTCCCAACCCTCAGATTCAGAATTTCTAATGTTTCTGACTTTTATTTCCCTTACATCTTATATCCAGGCATTAAATTCTGTAAATATTTCCTAATATATCCCCAATATTTCCATTATTTTTAGTTTTTACTCTCTTCAGAGAAAGAAAACTTCAGAAATAGCTTAACTTGACCTTGAACTCTGCTTCAATTAATGAACTATTATCATATAATCTTCCTAGAACATAGTTTTACCATATCAACCCTTGATCTAAAACTTTCAATAGTTTCCCATTGCTTATGGAATAAAATCTAAATTCTTTTCCCTATGATTTAAGGTCTTTCACAACTTAGCCCTTAGATGTCTTTCCACATTGGTCCCCTACCACTGTCCTAACCAAGTCATGCAATTCAGCTTTGACCTACTTGCCCTTCTTTTCTCACTTTGGTGACATTCTCCTATCTGAAAGGCCTCCATATATTTTCCTACCTAAACAGACTATGCCAAGGAAGATCCAGATCATTCCTTATCTTCTCTCCCAAGTCTTTGGTGATCATGTCATCCTTATCTTAACTTCTACAGCATAGAACTTCTGTACCTCTCATTTGATACCTCTTCCCCTTCTTTAAGTGTTCCTGGAGAGAGAGAGAGCAAAGATAATGAAATACTTAGAAAGAGAAGTCTTTTATGACAAAGCCCATGCTTTAAAAAACAGTCCTAAAAGTCCAATTTAGAAATGTTTCAAAGAGTGGTATAATGGATTCAGGAAAGTAGATCCCAGTTCCACCTATGACACTAGCTAAATGACCATGGTAAGTCATTTGACTTGAATCTGTCTCAATTGTCTCAGCTATAAAATAGGTATAGTAATACATGTAGCAAATACTCAAAAGGTTGTTGTGAGAATCAAATAAGATACTATATGTTATATGAGATAGCATGTGTTCATTTTCTGAACCTTAAAGCACTGTATAATTGTCATTTGCAGCTGTATGACAAAATTTCTCTACAGTTATTTTAGACCATAGGATTTTCAAATCTTATCTTCCTAACCCAGAACCTCCTCTTTACCCATTCAGTCTTGATCCATACCTCCACATCATCAAATATCCAAAGCTTTTCTGCTCTCTTCTCTCCCCAGCCCTATCAAAAAGATAAAAAGCTCCAACCCTAAGCATTTATACTCTTGAATCTTTAGATTGACTTATTTCACTTTAGTCACTGAACTATTAAAAGGACCTCCTAATTTGTCTCTCTGCCTCCAGGATCTTCCCATCCTATATGCCACCATCAGAATAATCTTCCTATTTCATAGAACTAATTATTCTATACTTCAGCTCAAAAATCTTCAGTGGCCCCACGTTACATAATGAATAGCCCATCCATCTTAGCATGATATTAACATTCTTTTTTTTAGAATTCTGGATTTTCTTCCTCCTTCCTTCCCTCACCTCCTCCCTCCTGGAGATAGTAAGCAACTTGATATAGGTTACACCTGTTCAGTCACATAAAATATATTAGCATATTAGTTGGACTGTGAAAGAAGACAGACCCAGAGAAAATAAAATCACGTGTAAAAAATAAAGTGAAAATATTATACTTCGATCTGCATTCATATTCTGCCAGTTCTTTCTTTGGAGGTGGGTAGTATTTCTTATCACTAGTACTTTGGAATTGTCTTAGATCAGTGTATGCTGATTCACAGTTGATCATCATTCAATATTGTTATTATTGTTTCAATTACTTCAATTTGTATTGGTTCCTGTAAGTCTTTCAAAGTTTTTCTGAAATAAGCCTGCTTAGCATGGTATTTAAAGTCTTCCATAATCTGGATATAATTTCCTTTTATCCCACTATTATTGTCCTAGGGAACGCATAGCAGCTAGGTTCAGGAAGGAACTACTTGCATTATTTTCCATTGGTCTTTTTTACATGTCCCAGGATCGTGGACAGCCGATGTATTTAAATAGCAGAAGCAATGGAATTGTTGCTTTATATGAGACTGGTTTATATGAGACTGGCTACTTTCTGTTCTCTCCTAATACAGAATAGTGCTGTGAGTAGAAATGGGAAGGAAGCAAACATATATTATTCTACTTGCAGTTGGGCAGTATAAATGTGGTAGTTTTAGGTCCCCAACTGCCTTCCCTATTCTGTATGCATCAATACACTCTCCTGGTATGCCAACCTTTATAGGAAGGCAGCCAGAAGAGTAGGTGGTGCTGTGTGCTCCCCTCAGGGTGACTCGTGTCTTTGTGGTTGAACTGACATGCTGTTCCTGAGTCCTGGCACAGTTAAAAATCACTTGGAAGTACTCTGTGATGACTTTGTGCCTTCAGGTTCAAAGGGTGCTATGTACCTGTAAGAACTATCTGAATCTATTTTTAGTATTATGGAAGGCTTCTTGAAAAAGACACCATGTTATCTAAAATCCTGCTAAACTTTATTGGGATCAGGAAGGAAGCCACTGAAAGAAGGGGTCTATGACTGACTAGAAGAATTAGGACCCTAAAATGAAAATAAAATAATATCCCAGAATTTTAAAAGGGATAACTTTTTAAGGGAAAGTGAACACTTGGGAGGAAATAAAACAAATGTGGAAGCTCCATTCTGGAGACTAAAAGGATTTAAGATTTAGCAATGTCTTAAAGCTGATAGGGTCAGTTTTTCCAATAAGATCCTGATACCAACTAGCATTGATTCTGGGCTAGCAATGTTGAGGTTTGAATATATTCACCTCTGTGAAGCTGCCAGTGGTGAAATTCACATGGAGATAAATGAGTCACTAAAGATAAAATCATCGTCTATATAGTTCAAAAAAGAAAAAAGAAAGAAAGAAACTGCTTGCTTCAGAAAGGTATTTACTAAAAATTAATTCCTGGAAAAATACCATTCCTTGTCATATTTTATCTCTAAAGGTTGAACATAATAAACTACAGTGATTTCCCTCCTCCTTTGTTATTCTCAGTTTCATCTAATCTCACACCTTTTCATTAATACTTAATGCCCAATAGTTTTCATAATTTCCCATGAAGCCAGGTGTACCTCAGTAAGCATCTATCCAGTATACAATTAAAAAACTCAAAGGAAAAATAACAAATGATAAAGTTCCATCCATCCTTTAGAATTCTTACTTCTCTGAGATACTCACTTCTAGGCAAGAAGGTCATTTGTATATATACAATTGAACTTAACAAATATTAAGCACCTATTAGGTACAAAACATTGTGGCATGAGAATTAAAAGATCACAAAATGAAATGAAAATGGTTCCTGTCCTTAAGAAATTTACTTTGTAATGTGAGATACAACAGAGTATACAGGTTAGTAGATGCAAAGTTATTCAAAATGACAGAAGGCATTAAAAACTGAGGAGACAATCTTAAAGAGACCAAGGCATCTGAGTTCACTTTAAAGAAATCTAAGACTTCTTAGAGGAAGACAAGGAAGGAACCTCTGTCAGGCATGCAGAAAGTTTGTGCAAAGTCATGGAAGTAGAAGATAATCATATGAGCTGAAGAAATAGTCCAATGAACATGAAAATAAAGAATATAAACTGGAGAAAAGAAAAATAAAGCTGTAACATAAAGATTAGAGACAAATATTAGAGGGCTTAAAATGTCAGGCTGAGGAATTTGTATTTTATCTTAAGAGAAGAAGGGAGCCATGGAAGGTTTTTTAGTAGGGAGAGTTATGTTTTCAAACCTGAACCTTAGGAAAATTATTTTGGCAGCCTATTTGGAGGACGGATTAGAGAAAGAAAACAGGAAAACTACTAGGAGATTACTGCAAAAATATGGGATAGAAATGATGGAGTACAGAACTAAGAGGGGAGATAAAGGAATATAGAGAAGAGCTTTATAAAGGTTTCTCTTTTTTACATTCTTTTTTACATATGCAGCTTTCTAGACTATTTGAATAATTCTCTCTGAGACAAAGGGATTCCTCCCCTTCCTTCTCTTCCATAAAATCCAATTCAGTGAATTATTTCAGGATTTTCCATGTCCCACATACTACACTAGGTTTCAAAGAAATGGATATCATGGTAAGGAAGGTATAGTTCTTACCCTCAAAGAGCTTGTTGCTCAATAGGATGAGTAAACAAATGGCAAATAATTCATTTCAGAGCTGCTATTGTTCATAGACAAAAGTTATTTTCATTAGAAAAATGTCAGCTCCTGAGAACTAAAAGAGTACCTCTACAATCATCTTTCTTCAAAGCTGCATCATGGTATGGAGATGAATCTAGATTATCTAAGGTTATTTCAGTATAGCTCAAATCCTGACAAATTCTACCAAGCTGGAAGGGCTTTGAGTATAAATACTGGATTCTTGTGTCACCCAGCCAAATGACCTAAAAACTAAAATAATAAGATTTTAGCACAGTGCAATAGAAAGATCATTGGTCTTGAAGTTAAATAAACAACAAAATTCATAGAATTAAAACTGAAAAAGACATGCAACTCAGATCCCCAACTTCAAATATAGTGTTCTCTCACCATTACCATGTACTTGTTTGTCTCTCTTCCTCTTATTAAGGTCGTAGCATAGTGGTTCTCAGGCAAGATATATTCTCAGTTGAGGATAAATGAGAGCAACATGGGGATAAATGAGAGTAACATGCTAATGTGCCAATCTTTGTCCTAAGTCAATTTTAACCAAAAAAAAATATTTTGGTAACTCAGCTGAGGCAGGAATTTCCTAATAAACTTTCTAAATAATATATCTATGTGTCACACACACATACACATACATACACACACACATACATACATACACACACATACCCTCTGAACCCATAGCCAATACACTCAAAGGGTCCCTCATTATTTCCAGGATGAAATATAAAATTCAAAACCCTTCTTAATCTGGCTCCTCCTACCTTTCTAGTCTTCTTACACATTATCCCACCTACTGACCTACCCACCCCCATATTCAGACATCTAATGACCCAGATCCTTGCTGTTATCACCCTGCTCTGGGCATTTTCCCTGACTATCCCCAATGCCCAGAATGTCCTCCTTCTTTATCTTCACATCCCTGCCTCCTTGGATTCCTTCAAGTCAAAGCTAAAATCCCACTTCTACAAAAAGCCATTCCCAGGATCCTTTAATCCTAGTGCCTTCCCTCAGAGATTACTTCCAATTTATGCTGTGTATATTTTGTTTGTACCTAATTGCTTTCATTTACATTAGACTTAGAGCTTCTTGAAGTAGAGATGGCCTTTTACCTTTTTTGTATCCCTGGTACTTGCCAGCGTGCCTATAAACATAGTAGGTACACAGCAAATTCTTATTGACTTACTGACCCAAAGTATTTTATAGATGTGGAAAATAAAGCCCAAAGAGACATGTTTTAAAAGTGTAATAGTCATTTAGAGAAATATTAGGACTAAAATTCAGCTTCCCTAGCCCCAAATACAATATTTTTATTTTCCTATTCTGTTACTTCACTTCTATTACATGAAAGAGAATAGAGTAATGAGTCAATAAGCATTTAAGTGCCTAATATGTGCAAAATACTATGCACTGTGTAGTGTAAGCATGGACATGGGGCAGGGAGAGACATGTTCTAATTATGCCTTCTTTGATGACTAATTGTGTGGCCATGGGCAAGTCATTCAATCTCTCTGTCTTAGTTCCCATGTCTGCACAAGGCGGGATTACGGTCATACTTAACTCATATAATCATCATGTGTATCAAATAAGATGTTTACAAAGATTTTTAGAAACCTCAAGGCACTATAGGAATACCAAATATTAATTCCAACAAGCACTTATTAAGTGCTTAATACAAACAAGAAACTGGGCCAGGTCTTAAGGCTGTCAGATTATGTTTCATGAATCAATTAGATTATCCTATAACATAACATATGCACATAGTTGTGGTTTTATTTATATCTCATTCAATCTTTGAACATGCATTAAGCACCTCCTATATACCAGGTACTGTGCTAAATTCCAAGGAACAAAGAAGGGCAAAAGACATCCCTTAATCTTAAAGAGCTCCCAGTCTAATGGGAGACATCTAGACTGAGTCTTTTATTCTACGACAAACCAAAAAATTTAATAAAGCAACAATATTTAAAATTATATAAAATAAAGAAGGAAAAAAGCATGAATACACCTAAGGCTATATACAATCTTTGCATAAAAGCTAGGTATTAGTCTAAAAATGCCTTCCATAAACCTGAAGCTTTTCTAAACATAACCAGCAACATTTAGATGGTAAAAATAAAATCCTAATCTTGCCCAAAAAACAGAAATTGCTTCTTTCCTGAAATACTGGTCATTTCAAACTCTAGGCTTCACCAAACTGGGAAAGATAAAGGTTGAGGTGGGAAGCCAAGAAAGGTAAGGAAGGAAATACTTAGAGATAAAATAGGATTACACCCTAGATAACTTTTCATTTTTTAAAACCTACATTTAAAAGAGCTAGGGGGCTGACTTTTGTTGGAATGCCCTCAATTTTCCAGTGTTCTGTTATCTACAATTACTGATCTGTAATTATATATTTCCAACAGGGGCCCAGTTGCAGGAAGCAATGATTAAGGGTTCTTTCTAAATTGGCCCCTTGTGTATTAGTCATTATTTTAATGTTCAGTATAACCAACATATTCAATAAAGTACTAGTACATTTAAAGGGGGAGACTGAAGAATTACCTTATGCTAATGCCTGGGCAACAGTTCAGAGAATAAAGGAATTAATTTAAGTGAGGAGTCTAATAATATCCAAATAGAACTTTTAAAAATGTATTTCACTAAAATTAATGTGTGGACAAAATTCACAAGATACTATTTAACCCTTGTTAAAGATTTTGCATGTCTCTGTGTGTATAAGAGATACAGAAGATGCCCCCCAAAAGTCTCATAATCAAAGCCAGAGTAGTAGAAACTAGGCAAAAAGGAAATCTATTAGCAACAATTCTCTAGATAAATTTTTCTTAGAGTTGATATTCACAAGTAGATGAGGAAAAGTGGATTATTTTTTTGCTTAGTTCCTTTTGTTCCTCAGGGTCACCCAGTCTAACTTACATATGAATAAGAATCCTATCCAAGTGGTCATTCAATTTTTTTTTTTTTTTTTTTTGCTTTTTTTGCTGAGGCAATTGGGGTTAAGTGACTTGCCCAGGGTCACACAGCTAGGGAATGTTAAGTGTCTGAGACCAGATTTGAACTCAGGTCCTCCTGACTTCAGGGCTGGTGCTCTATCCACTGTGCCACCTAGCGGCCCCTGGTCATTCAATTTTGACAAATACCTCTAGAGAAAAGAAGCCCACTAATTATCAAGTCACTTTTGGATATCTCTTATTGTGAGGAAATTTTTCCTTATATCAAAACCTAAATCTACCACTTTGCATTAATTCAATTAATCAGCTAATTAAGAGGTTTCGCTCTGTTTTCAAGAAATAAGCAGAACAAAAAGGAAAGGACTCTTGAGAACTTTATTTCTACTAGGAGGATGCTTAAAGTTTGGTGGTATAATTAACTAGATATTACTTTGATAATATGAAAAACAGAACTAGAGGGGGAAAGGTTGTCATACTGGGGAAAAGAGGGGAAAAGTGGTAAAAAAAAATAAGATCTAAAAAAAAGGAGGTAAAAACAAGGTAAAATCTCTTGAAGAGGCAAAGAAAACCTAATATAATTGAGAGAAAGAGGGGAGGGAGTTGAGCATTGTGTAAATCTTACTCTCATCAGGTTGGGCTCTAAAAGTGTATATGAGACTCTTGATTTCACATAGAAACTTGTCTGTTGCTAAAGGGAAGTGGAAGGGAAAGGAGGAAAAGAAAGGGATAAACTAATAGAAGGGAAAATAGAAGAATCAGGGGAAAGGAGTAAAAACAGGGGAAAGAGATCTAAAGGGTGGAGTATTGTTTGGAGGAAGGGGTCATCAAAAGCAAAGTACTGAGGAGGGGGGAAGGGATAAAGGGGAAAGGAAAGGGGAAAACATAACTTGGGTAAATAAGATAGCAGGAAATAAAGAATTAGTTATTCTATCTGTGAATGTGAATGGGATGAACTCTCCCATAAAGCTGAAGCAGATATCAGACTGGATTAAAAACCAGAATCCCACAACATGTTGTCTACAAGAAACACATCTAAAACATAGTGACACATATAGGATGAAGGTAAAAGGCCGGAGCAGGACCTATTATGCTTCAGGTGAACAAAAAAAAAAGCAGGGGTAGCAATCCTTATCTCAGATCAAGTAAAAGCCAAGATAGATCTAATCAAAAGAGATAAGGAAGGAAACTATATTTTATTAAAGGGTACCATAGATAATGTAGCAATATTTATACTAAATATATATGTACCAAGTGCAATAGCATACAAATTCCTAGGGGAGAAATTAAGAGAGATGCAAGAAGAAATAGACAGCCAAACGATACTAGTGGGGGATCTCAACCTTGCTCTCTCAGAATTAGATAAATCAAACTGCAAAAGAAACAAGAAAGAAACTAGGGAGATAAACCAATTGTTAGGAAAGTTAGGTATGATAGATCTATGGAGAAAGTTGAATGGAGACAGTAAAAACACTAGAGAGTAAAGGAATAAATGGGCTTTTCCTTAAAATGATCAGTAGTATCTATTTAAAACCATCAGCAAGCATCATATGTAATGGAGACAAACTAAAACCATTCCCAATAAGATCAGGAGTGAAACAAGGCTGCCCACTGTCACCATTACTATTTAATATTGTATTAGAAATGTTAGCTTTAGCAATAAGAGAAGAAAAAGAGATAAAAGGAATCACAGTAGGTAATGAAGAAACCAAATTATCACTCTTTGCAGATGACATGATGGTACACTTAGAGAACCCTAGAGACTCAACTAAAAAACTACTAGAAACAATTCACAACTTTAGCAAAGTGGCAGGATTCAAAATTAATCCACATAAATCATCAGCATTTTTATATATTACCAAGAAAGTTCAGCAGCAAGAGATGCAAAAAGAAATTCCATTCCAAATAGCAGATGATAGGATAAAATATTGGGGAATCTATCTGCCAAGGAAAAGGCAGAAACTACACAAACTAAATTACAAAACAGTTTCCACACAAATAAAATCAGACCTAATTAATTGGAAAAATATTAAGTGCTCATGGGTAGGCAGAGCGAACATAATAAAAATGACAATACTACCCAAACTAATCTACTTATTTAGTGCCATACCAATCAAACTCCCAAGAAATTATTTTATATATCTAGAAAAAATAATAGCAAAGTTCATTTGGAAGAACAAAAGGTCAAGGATTTCAAGGGGATTAATGAAAAAAAAGGCAGATGAAGGTGGCCTTGCTGTACCAGATCTAAAACTATATTATAAAGCAGCGGTCATCAAAATCGTTTGGTACTGGCTAAGAAATAGAGCAGTCAATCAGTGGCACAGGATAGGATATCAGGACAATTTAGGCAATAACCTTAACAATCTAGTATTTGATAAACCCAAAGACCCCAGCTTTTGGGATAAATACTCACTATTCGGCAAAAATTGCTGGGAAAATTGGAAACTAGTGTGGAAGAAATTAGGGCTTGACCCATACCTAACACCACATACCAAGATAAGATCTAAATGGGTTCATGATCTAGATATAAAGAGGGACTTTGTAAGCAAGTTAGAGGAACGTAATATAGTTTATCTCTCAGACCTGTGGAGATGGAATAAATTTATGTCCAAAGAAGACCTGGAACTCCTAATTGAACACCAGATGGATAATTTTGATTATATTAAGTTAAAAAGTTTCTGTACAAATGAAACTAATGCAGACAAGATTAGGAGGGAAGCATCAAATTGGGAAATCATCTTTACATTTAATGGTTCTGATAAAGGCCTCATTTCTAAAATATATAGAGAATTGTCTCATATATATATAAGAATTCAAGCCGCTCTTCAATAGATAAGTGGTCAAGGGATATGAACAGACAATTTTCAGATGATGAAATTAAAACCATCTCTAGTCATATGAAAAGTTGCTCCAAATCACTACTGATCAGAGAAATGCAAATTAAGACAACTCTGAGGTACCACTACACACCTGTCAGATTGGCAAAAATGACAGGAAAAGATAACGATGAATGTTGGAGGGGATGTGGGAAAACTGGGACACTGATACATTGTTGGTGGAACTGTGAACGGATCCAACCATTCTGGAGAGCAATTTGGAGCTATGCTCAAAAAGTTGTCAAACTGTGCATACCCTTTGACCCAGCAGTGTTTCTACTGGGCCTACATCTCAAAGAGATCTTAGAGGAGGGAAAGGGACCCACCTGTGCAAGAATGCTTGTGGCAGCCCTTTTTGTAGTGGCTAGAAACTGGAAAGTGAAGGGTTGCCCATCATGGAGAGTGGCTGAATAAATTATGGTATATGAATGTTACGGAATATTATTGCTCTGTAAGAAACGACCAGCAGGACGATTTCAGAGAGGCCTGGAGAGACTTGCATGAACTGATTCTGAGTGAAACGAGCAGAACCAGGAGATCATCATACACAGCAACAACAATATTACATGATGATCAATTCTGATGGACATGGCTCTCTACAACAAAGAATTGTTTCAAACCAGTTCCAATTGTTCACTGAAGAAAACCATATACACCCAGAGAGAGGGAAATGAAATATGGACCAAAACGTAACATTTTCATGATTTCTATTGACATTTGCTTGTATTGTGTTGCCTTTCTCTGATTCTTTTTTTTTTCTTGTAGATAGGATTTTTCTTGCATAACTTCTCAAGCATTTCAACATTATTAACATGTCGTGGACTTCCTGCCATCTAGGGGAGGGGAGGGGACTGGGGGTAAAATTTGTAATGGAAAGCTTTGTAAAGATCAATGTTGGGGAACTACCCATATATATGTTATACAAATAAAAAGCTTTAATAAAAAAAAGAAACAAGCAGAACAGATCTAATACTTCATCCATGTGACAAGTCTTCAATTATTTAGACTGCTATCAAGTTACCTATATCCACTCTTCTCCAAGCTCTCTCCCCAATTCTTTCAATTGATTCTCATCAAGCATGATCTCCTGGCCTTCCATCATCCCTTGGCTCTACATAATCTTCAGCATATCAATATCCTTTCCAAGTCTGGTCACACACACTGAATGTAAACTTCTACATATGGTCCAAGGCAAGGAACACAAATCCTCATCTCTCTAGTACTAGAAAATATATCTTTCTTAATGAATGTAAAATTGCTTTAGCTTTTTAGATTTCATAGCATAATTTAGTTTTCTTAATAGAATCCTAGGGAAGAACTCTCATTCAAACAAAAGATTATATTGACAAGTATTGAAAAATCAAGTGTCATATGGCTGAGTTGGCAACAACATGTCATGGTCAATTTGATTGCCATTTCCCATGATCCATATGGACCAGGTAGTCTGTATTGATCTCCAGAACAGTAAGAGCTTAAAAAGGGTCTGGTTCAGAATAGACAATGACTGAAAAGGATCTGGTACAGACTAATCTTCACTGATCAACAGGAATATAATGACAAGGAGGCGTGCAACCAATTATAACTTCAAACTGCAAAGCACTATACCCCAGAGATTTGTTCCTTCTTTTCTGAATATGATAGAGCTAGAATGTGTGTGTGTGTGTGTATGTGTGTGTGTGTGAGAGAGAGAGAGAGAGAGAGAGAGAGAGAGAGACTTGTGCATTACTCTATAAGTTAAACGTGAGCCACAATCTTTGTGAAACTGTACAAAATAATCAGGGTCTGAGACAGGAATTTAATCTCATTAGTTCTCTAGAAGAATTTTCAGGTCACTGAGGTGAAAATTAGAAGCTGTAAAATGATGATGTCCTCTGGCATTGCTTTAGGGTATAAATTGCCCCCAATTCAGTTCTGCATGCCCAAGACCCCATACAGATCTCAGAGGCAGTTGATAAAGTATCTCTGAGTACAGTTGGATTTTTTTTGAAGCAAAATAATGACCTAGTCCTCTAAGTCAATACAAAAGGCATAGCAATTATTGATGATGATGATGATAATGATAATGATTTCATCTTTGCTGGATATTTTGCAAAAATAAAAGAGGCAGTTGTTGAATTTTAGGAAATAAAAACCAGGTCAATCAAAGGGCAGAAAAAATAAAATATTTTCTCTACTCCTCCACCTCTTTACCCTCCATCCTCCAATCAAGGAGAAGAAAGGGGATGAACACAGGAAATGAGCAACCAAAACTTTCATAACAAACACAATAACAAAAACGATAATAGCCAGGTTATTTTGTCTGACTATCCAGAAAGCACTGAAAGTACTGTAACCCAATTAATGATATTCCCATCTTTCCATTCATTATGAAACTGCATTCACACACAGTGGACCTATTATATCCCACAGAATTTCACCTCTCAAAGTAAGAAGAGAATATGAAGGATATATAAAAATGCAAACTACTTGAAGGCAAGGATTTTTTTCAGTTTGAAATAGGGTATACTCATTTTTTTGTCATTGTGTCACAAGTTCATTGCATCAAACCATCAGGAGTCCATAATATGGTAGAAAGGCCAGCATGAAGATCAACTTCTCAAGTACCTTCATCTGTAGAACAGGAAAAAGACCAATTACTTTGTCTTGCAAGTGTGTTGTGAATATCAAAGTAAATAGTATATATGAATGAAGCATGTTATGACAATAATGTACTATTTAAATATAGGTTATTATCACAACTAGACTTAGACAAGTTAGTGCCTATCTTATAGACACTACAAGCCTTAGTAAGAGAGAATATGACTCACATTTACTAGTGGAGTGTTATTTTTTGATTATTCATGATTTTGTCTTCTTGTTTAGTAAATATTTCATATTTAAGAGGTAACAGGGTCATTGTGACCGACCTTTATAAGTGGGAATCCCAACAATGAGGAATCAGGAGCCATAGACACGTAATTATCCCATTCTAAGGTTATACCTAGTAGTGAGTCATAGCCACCTGGCTGAACCTTGGGGAAGGATGCTGATATCTCAGGATAGGGACATGAGAGATTAGAAAGCAACTCCCAGCCCTGGGAGAAAGAGTCTAGAGAGAATAATGCGTCTTTGACTTGAAGTTGCTACATACAAATATAAACACATGCTAAATATATGCCAAGTAAATACAGAGTGGTTTTGAAAGAGACATTAACAAATGGAAAACTTTATGTGGGAGAAGGTACAAGAGCTGAGTTTTGATGAAGGCTGAGGATTCTAAGGAGCTGAACTAAAGAACAAACATTTCAGAGATGGGGGAATGGGGAAGGAAATTGTATGCAAAAGCATGGAGGTAACATATGATTTGCTAAGTAGAAGGAGCAAAAAAAATAAGCTAATTTGGCTTGTCTATAGATACAAACCATGAAAGAGATATGTGTGACAAGCCTGGAAAGGTAGAATAGAGTCAAGTAGTGAAAGACTTTAAATGTCAAACAGGAATTCCCATATTATCCAAGAAGCAACAGGGAGTTCCTGGAACTTTTTAGCAGGGCAATAATAAGGTCAGATTTGTAACTTGAAGATTGTCTTAACAGATGCATGGAGGATGACTTGGAAAGGAAAATGAATGGAGGCAGGAAGACCAATTATGAGAGTAATTCTGACAGAAGATTATGAGTAGCCATCCCATGGTTGTAGCCCGGTGAGTAAAAAGGAGATAGATTCAAGGGATGTGATGGAGATAAAATTAATTAGATTTGAAAACTTATTGGATATAGTGGAACAGGAGAGAAGGAAAATGACTAGTCAAGAATGACTCCAAAATTGAGGAACCAGGTAATTGGAAAATTGATGGCACCTTTGACAGAAATTGAAAAGTTAGGAAGGGGAGAAGAAGGGGATTTGGAGAAAATATGAGTTATAGTTTGGATATCTTTAGTTTGAAATATCTACAGGGCACCTATTTCGATATATCCAAATATGGGTTGATAACACAAAGCTGGAGCTCCAGAGACAGATTATTGTTGGATATTTAGATCTGAAACCATCTGAATATAGACGATAATTTAATTTATGGGAATTGATGAGGTCATCAAGAGAATATAATGAAAGAAAAAAAAAAGAGAACTCAGAATTAAACTCTAAGGGATACCCATGGTTGGGAAGTAGGGAAACAAATAAAAATCCAGCAATGAAAACTGAAAAGGAACAGACAAAAAAGAGAAGGAAGAGAAGGCACACAAAAAACTCAGAGAAGATAATGCTGATTGGACCCCTTGTATTCCAAATCATCTCCTCAATGTATATGATAGATAGAAGTAAATATATTTACATATGCAACATCCTCACATGCAACTAAACATTCTGACATGTTCAGCTTATTATAGAGGAAATTTATTTAAAAGGCTTTAAACTGCTACATTCAATGCTAGAAACATGGCAGAAAGGCTGCCCAAGGCACTGAAAGAAAAGCTTGGAAGGAATGGTTGGTGGGGAGGGGGAGGGCTTGAAGTTTGTTTGTTAACCAGTTTCATCATATAAAAAATATATTGCTCTTCTCAGAATTTTCTCATGGGGTACATTTTCAAAGTACTTCCTTCTCTCCACACCTAGATTCTGTTTACAGAAATCTTGCTCCTTCATAGTATTTGCTACAGGTAGTTAAATATGAACTAAAAAAAAAGAAAGAAAAGAAAAGAAAAGAAAGAAAGAATAAAACTAAATTCCCATTACTAAAGGAAAACTCCAATCAGCCCTCTGGGGGAGATGCTCACAAAGATTAATTATTTTGTAGAAGTTGATATCTCTCTTCATTTCCCTTTCCAGCAGCTTTGCAAATACAATTTTCCACATTTTGAAAGAAACGTAAGAACTCCCAAGTTCCATAGCCAGAAAATCCTGACAGTCTCTGATAGCTGAATAATGGATGAAGTTCTACTGTTTACTTAGCAGGGGGAAAAAAGAAAGATAGAGAAGTCCAGATAAAGTAGAGGAATCTGACATTCTCTTGTTACTGAACAATAGTGAGAAAAGAACATTTCCCTCTTTTTTTTCTTGTCTTTTATTCCATGGATAAAGTTTATATGCAAACAGACCCCAGTCCAATACTAAGCTTATAGAAATTTCATGTCTGTCCCTCAGAATTAATCCAGTCATTCTTTTGTATGTAAAAGAGACAGGCTATGCCAGAAAGAGATTTAAAGGTGAGTTCAGATTGATTTGCCATCCCAATGCTAACAAGCTCTACAGAGATGGCCAGAGTCAGGCATCTTTCCAACCTCTTGAGAAGAATTTCACAGGGATGATGTAGAATTTTCCAAGCTGTGAAACATCTTTTGAAATTACTATGTATTGAAAAACTGGCTTAGAATGTCACAGTTGGTTGCCCCTGTCTACTGCTACCTACTCCAAGTAAAGGTGGGGTCCCAGATCTCTCTGCCTCAGACAACATCCATAAAACAAGCTTGCTCACAAGCCTCTGACCTGCCAAGACCTAACAATCCAAGGCCTCTGACTGCTCATAAATATCAGCAGATTCTCACCATAGGACTTTGCTCCCCTAGACACAGGGACAAGCCTTTTTGTCCTAAACCAGTAGACAAGCCTGACTTTTTTGTCCTAAACTTCTGATTATGGACAGACTATACAACACTCACAATTTAAGGGAAGAGAAGTCCAGAGCTACAGATGTCGGGTCCTTTGGCTTCAGTGCTCCCTTCATTTTGCCTCTGCTCTTCTGTCTGGTTTCAACTGCAAGAAACAACTCCTCACCTCTAACTCCATCACCATGCTGCAAACTCAGGCCTTGATGGCCACTACATCCCTCGGTCCTTTCCCCCCTTTGATTGGAAGGCTGGAAGGTAGAATGTTAAACTTCTCCTACTTTACAGAGGGAAGAGACTGGACCTTCAGCTTCCTCTCCTTTGTATCTGCTGTTCTGCCTGATTTCAAATCTATGCAACAAAACCCCTGATGTCCTCTCCTTGTCCTTTTCTGACTCCTTTTTGTCTCCTTCTCCTCCTTCAAATTAAAAGCTCCTTGAAGGTAGGGTGGCTTGTTTTGTTTTTATTTTATTCCCAACACTTAGCACTGTGCTTGACACATAGTAAGTGTTTAATAAAAATTTACAGGATGTTATAAGGCAGTTATAATGTGCCAACAAAATAAATAATCTCAGGATATTTATATAAAAAAACCATATAGAAACTAGCCAGCAGCTGAGTATATATATTCTGATTTTAATAGGCTAAATCCCTCTCAATCTTAGGATCCTCTTATAGGAGTACTGACAACCCCATCTATATGATACTTATTGTTGTCACCAAAATTCATGTGAGTTATCTCTAAGCCAGATATATGTGCATCATCATGAAAGATAATCACCAAAGTAATGAATTCTTCATTAAAAAAATCAAGATAATACTGATTTTTTGGTGGGAAATGGGGGGGGAGTAGAAAAGAAATTCAAATCTTCATAGTCATTTTTTTATCATTGATGAAGCTAGTTAAAGCTGGGTTGATCAGTGTAGCATCTGCTTGCCCAGTATGAGCAACCCACAGTACAATTTTCTCTCTTTCTTTCCACCTACTCAAAGTCACTCACTCTTTCTCTGTGGTCCAGTTTCCCTCTACCTATCATAAGTCTTGAGTTAAAGTTTCCCCAGAGGGAAGGTGATTGCTACAAATCACTGTCAGAACTTAGGGGTAACCCTTATAGACAATTATTCCTATTAAAAATGTAGCTTTTAAGGTTTCACCAGTCGGCTTTCTATTCAGTCACTAATATGAAATTAACATTAACCAAAACATTTACTCAAAATGTAAGGCAAACACATAAAATTTATAACTTTCTACCTAAAAAAACCCTGAAACATATTCTCCCACTAATGCAGATAGAATGGATATATATTACACATACCTAGAAATACATATAGGGAATCATGTGGTCAAGGCAATTCACAATTCATCTGAGTAAAATATAGGATGGAAATCAAATTGTGGTGATGTAGAAATCTAGAAGTATCATAAGTTATAAGGTCAGTGAAAGGGTGAATAGAAAGGCATCAGAGACAAATTTCACAATGTTTTTAAAGGTGCCAGCTATTCCACCTGATGTTTTATAACTCTGAGTGGGGGTAATGCAAATATAACTGTTTTTAGTTGGTCAGAAGAAGGAAAAGTCATCGATGCAAATACAGAACTGATCAGCACATTTGCTGGTAATAATGTATGTCACCAACATTATTATTCTTGGACCCCAAAACAATCATCTGGACTTTGTAATAAAGGATAGTTTTTAACTTTCTAGAAACTCTTAGCCAAATGTTGACATGGTCAAACTCCTTTTAAAACCTCATTTTATATATTTCATATTCTGTTGGGGTTTGGTTGCTTTGCTACAAGTGGGTAGAAGTTGAAATTAGAAGAGTATATATTACCAACAAAAAAGTAACTTTTTAATAATCCCTGACAACTCATTTAAGCTCATGCTATGAAAGCAACTGAAGCAGGCACCATGACGCACTTAATTTTATAAGATCATCCAATGCATCCTGGAATGCTACTGGTTGTTTTAACTTTTGACTTTCCACTGGACTTTGATTGCTCTAAAAAAGAGATTGAGGTTGATGACCTAGTGCATCACTTAAATCCCCTTCAAACCACAAGTCAAGATATCACTCATCACATTGTGATATCATTGATCCTCTTTGAAAAAGCAATGACAACAATAATTTGAGGTAAATGGGTCCTTCAGCAATGTCCCATGCTAATGATGTGTATTTATGTATCTTGACAAAAGACTCTGTCACACTCCAAGAAAAGCCTAAATTAGCTTCTATTAAATCAGTATTATCCTCTTGGGTTCTGATTAAATTGAGAGTAATAGCATGATGAAAACAGATGATTTCATAAAAAAAAGCAAGAAAGACATACCAAAGCAATGAAGTAAAAAAAAATCCCATTCCAGAAAAAAGCCCCCTTATCCCAACCAAAGTCGAGAGAGAATAACACCTTCCATTTAACCCCAAATACATAGGACTTGCTGTATCAAATTCATACATCATAGGAGGGCTGCAAGGAACTCACAGAGTAACTTTTAAGTTAAAAGCAAGCTTCAATGTATCTATGTTCTCAGCTATGTGAAAATGATAATATTTTCATTCTGCACAACTCTTATCCACATCTACTCATAAAGCATACATAGGAAGTCCACATATCATTCTTATTGACTTTTTTTTTATTTGATTTCTTTTCACAATCCGTGGTTACTGGGTACTATAGAATACCTTAAGGAGACAAATTCTCTCCTCACTTTTGTGTTTGTTTCCCAAGTACCCAAGCATATAGGAGACACTTAATAAATACATGTGGTTGCATGTAGCATGTGGATTATTCATTTATTATTCTTCACTTTCATCACTACCTTGTTTGTTCATGTGTCTCTGATTATGCATTTTCTGGTATTTTTTGTGAATTATTTATCATTTGTAATATGCTGAATTCGATTTACACTTGGGAGTATGCCTCTATCACTCTCAAAATACAACACAAAATTTTGATTCCTAAAAGACTATCTTATTCTACGATGCATAACCATACAATTTTGCTTAATTTGCATTGGTATTAGAAAGATAAAATGATGGCATCATCAAAAATGAGTATATAGAAGACCTTGTTCTGCCCAGGAAATCCTTCTTCTATTTGAATTCTGCATCCTGAGTCTTTTATTTCAGTGGTTAACTTTTGGAAAGTCTATGTCCTTTAGTTATATATCTACCTCAGTTAATACCGGTAACAAATGAAGTTATGTCTTATATCAATCAAGAATCTTACATAATTTTGACATGGAAGACATTTTACTACAGGAAAATCTTTAAGACTAAATTTTACTCTTTCAAATCAAATGCTTTTTGAAATAGCTAGCAGTAATTTCTACACTATTGGGTGACTGGAAAATGTAGTCTTAGAATAATTTTGGATTTGTTTCTTCCAATGTAGACACTGAAGAACAAACAAGGAGGGAAAAGATCCGTCATTTTAGGAAACTATGCAAATTCCAAATACTACCAAAACATTTCAAAGAATACATCAGTGGCATTCATTCTCAACAGCATATTAGACTCTAGATTTCTTGAGAACAGTGATTATCTTCTACTTTTTTGTGTATTCTTAGTACTTAGTACAGTGTTTGGTATATAGTAGGTGTTTATTACTTGCTGCATTAACTGAATCCATCATCAGTGCTTTTGAGGATTCTGTACATTGATTTCACATGCTATCCTCCTTCCTATAAAGGAAGGAGTTATGGAAACAATGAACTTTTCTTAGTAGTTATGGTCTTAGTGCACTTAGAATATAAGATATGAGATGATAAGTATCCCATTGATTGAAATAATTAAGCCTTCTGAATATTTTGATTAACCTCTCTGGGATAGGAGTGGGGGAAGATACAGATAAAAGGTAATTCTATTTGTGTTTGAGAAAGGTCACAAGCTAGATCTTTAAAAAAAAAAACATATGCCAGGATTTGTACATCCTAAGGAGTTATATTGTTGATGCAGAGGATCCTCAGTTTGACTAGCCCTAACCTCTCTCCTAATTTTAAATGTCTTCATCTCTATCTTCCTATTATATATCTCTATCTGGATGTCCTGTAGGCATCTTAAACTAAAAACTTCCAAAACTGAATTTATCTTTCCCTCCAAACCCTTTCTTGTTCCTAATTTCCTTTTTTACCATCAATAGCACCATCATTCTTCCAGTCACCCAAGTTCACAATCTAAATATCAACCTGCACTCCCATTCCTCTTGAATCCCTCTATATCTAATTAATTGCTGGAATCTGTCAATTTTAATTTTCTAACACCTCTTATATATTTTTTCTCCTCTCCCATCACACTGTCACCACCTGGGCTGGGACCTTATCACTTCATGATTGTAGAGTTTCAACAGCCTGCTCATTGGCCTCTCTTCCTCAAATCTCTCCCCACTCCATTTTGTCCTCCACTTAACTGTCAAACTGATCTTCCAAAAGCAAAAATCTGACAGTATCCACCCCTTATTTGAGACATTCCAATGACTCCCTATACGTTTAAGAACAAATCTGTTGGCTTTTTAAAGCATTTCATAACATAGTCCCTCCTTTGTTTCTCCATTTATTTTGCAGTCCTCTAACACTGATGTTCCTACTGTTCCTCACATAAGAAATCTCATCTTCCAATGCTGGGAATTTTTGTCTTATCTCCCTTACCCAGAATTCTCTCCCTCTTAATCTTGGCTTATTGCCTTCCTTGCAGTTACAGCTCCACTTTCTACAAAAGGCTTTTCCTGAACCCTCTAGATGCTGGCACCTTCCCTTTAAGATTGTCTCCGATTTATCCTGTAAGTGTTTTATTTGCTTATTGTGGTTTGCATGTTGTCTCCCCTTCATTAGACTATGAGCTCCTTAAGAGTTGTGACTATTTCTTGCTTTCTTTGGATTCCCAGCACTTAGCACTGTGCCTGGAACATGTTTGTTGACTTATCCTTTCAAAGCAGTCATTCTGGGAATGTATACATGTAGAATAATGATAACCTTTATTGTTAGGAACAAGTTTGGCACTCCATTTGGGGAATTATTTTCAGAAGCTATGTCACAGTCATTCAAAAACTCTCAATGGTGGGAAAATATTCATCCTTTGAGGATACTGTGATTTTTGTAATCTGTCAAAATTCATTTGGTATCAGGTTTGGTAAATACAGTGCTTTGGGAGGTCATTTCAGATAGATTTGTTTTGTTTTGTTTTGTTTTCTGTGACTCATAAACTAGAGGTAATTTCAGGAGTCCAAAACTTTTTGGGGCATTACAGTCTCACTGGGCAAGTGTATAAGCTTTCCAAAATAAATTATATCAGAATTATATTGAGGAGGGCATTCATTTTGGATGTATAAATCTCAATTCTTCTACTTAAAACTGGCCATGTTACAATATAGACATACTTGTGGGCTAACAAATAGCAAAAGAGTTATAATCTTATGATTGCAAAGACAGCATGCTATAAAGAATAATGTGCTATAATTTGAGTCAAGAATACCTAAGTCCAAATTCTACTTCAGATATTTACTTACCAGCTGTGGGAACCTAGGTAAGGCAATTCATCTCCCTGAAACCCAGTTTTCTGATTTATAAAACAGGATTTATAATAACAACATCTATTTTACAGTTAAGAAGTCAAATGAGTAAACATTCACAAAATGCTTTTCAAACCTTATAGCATCACAAAAATATAAATGCATTATTAGCAAGAACATTAGGAAACTCTGTAGTGTAACATTTCCCACCTCATCCCTGAGAAATGACTCATCATTCACCCCAGTTTCAGAATTGCCTTCAGAATCAGAGGGATCTAAAGAATCTTTTTCACTGAGAGTACAGTTGACCACTCAAGGGATTCTTTCATTATTTTAGGAATGAACCATATAAAGCAGCTAATATAAGAAGTCAACAAACCTCTATAAAACCTCCCAATAGGCAGCCATGTTCAGGGTAATATTTTGAGGTCATATAAGAGACAGTAGTCTTTGTTTGGAAACCAAAATGCATTTCCCTAGTGGGTCTTCAGTATACAAATAAATAATCCAGCCTAGACAAAGGTCAGCTCTGGAGCTAGAGCTGGGGTTAGCAGGGACATTGTGCAAAGAAATTGTTCTGAAAAACTTCAACAAGTCTGGCTAAACACCCCTGGGATAGGGGTGCTGAAAGCTGATAAGACTTAACTTATCTAAGGGATGAGACAACCTTGAACCTTTCAGTTGCTTGACAGATTTTTCTAGGCACCAGCCTACAGCAAGGGAAACCAGAGCATAAATGAGCTTGCTCCTCAAAGGACAGGAAAAACAGGCTATGGGGCATTCAATAAGGTCAAAAGACCACCCATGAAGCAGGCAGGAATCAATAATGTTGTGTTGAGTCCAGTGGGATAAATGACCCTTGGACCTCTTGAAAGTTTAGCAAACTTTGTTAATAGTGCATGTGGGACTAGTGCAAGGCTATGCATAAAGTAAGGGATGGCACATGCTTACAGAACCAAAAAATATATGATGAATTACAGAACAGCAGAAGAGCAGTTTCTGATTGGGGCAGGTGACCACAGTGTTAGAATGGAAAGTGTCAAGGTCTAACGATTTTCTTGCCTCCCAAATCACTCTCCAGAACCTGAAACTTCCATAGTACCAGAAATTTCCAAGACTAATGATACATATTTCCAAATGATCCATTGTTTTCTCCATGCCAACATCTTTTTAAGAAGTTCCTATTTCTTGGATGAATAACAAAATCACTAATTCAACTTTAGTGTAAATTGGGTTATCAGCTAGACATTGATAAGTAATCAAGTTTTATTTTGCCTCTGTGATCTCCATCAAGATAAATGATCTTCAATTTTGAAATGATAAGATAAATATGATTAAGAAAAAACTTAAATTATAGATTGGTCAGGACAGATTGTAAGAGAACAGATAACTGATTTAAATGAATTTGACTTAATAACCAGGAGAAATTATAATTCCCAAAATATTCCCCCAAAAATTTAGTTATATATTTGCTGAATACTTGTCAGTAATCTTTGAGGAATTATGGATAGTAGCAAAGGGTCAGGAGACTAGAGAAAAGTATATATCTCAGTTTTAGAAAGGAGGCAAATTCTAGGACGAATTTGATATCTATTACCAGGGAAATCTCAGAAAGAATTATTAGAGTGGAAAATATTTATTACTGGGATCTAGTATGAGTTCAATATGAAAAATCATAACAATCTAATCTCATTTTTTATATTGCAATATTATTAGATGGGTAAATTTGGGGAAGAACTAGATATATATATATAACATTTTGATTTCAACAAGGCTCTTTTCAAAAGCTCTTGATATGTTCATAGAAAAGGACATACATATAATTTAACATATTTAGCATGTATTAGATTACCTGTCATCTAGGGGTAGGGGGTGGGGGGATGGAGGGGAAAATCTTGGAACAAAAAAAAAGTTTTGCAAAGGTCAATGTAGAAAAATCACTCATGTTTTGTAAATAAAAAGCTTTTAATAAAAAAAGTTGGAAAAAAAGAATAGGACATAAATTTATTATAATTGCTTTATGACCATGAAAAAACCACAGACAAAAAATATTTTGATTTATGGAAAAAAACAACAGTTTTATCATTTTATCAGTGAACGAATGAAGACAAAAAGCATGCATATTAAGTCTGCATATGATACAAAGCTGAGAAGGATGGCTAACCCATTACCAAAAAGAAATAGAATTTTAAATGGTCTTAGCAAGTTGAAATGGCAGGCCAAATTTAACAAGAAATTTAAGGATTTTATATTTAGGTTTGCAAACAAAAAAAAAAACTTAAATAAATGAATGATATTTAACTGACTGAATAATAACTGAATAAGCACA
The DNA here is from genome assembly GCA_023553655.1 of Myrmecobius fasciatus. NCBI lineage: Eukaryota > Metazoa > Chordata > Mammalia > Dasyuromorphia > Myrmecobiidae > Myrmecobius > Myrmecobius fasciatus. Next base: position 327,201 of record JAJPUD010000113.1, read on the forward strand.
AGATAGAAGAGACTTAAAAAGAGAACTTGATTGTGATAATTAACTACAAAATCAATAGTGTTTGAACCAAAAAGATATCTTTAAATAACAGAGTCCAGAACCAAGGAGAGGAGTTTCTCACTATTCTCACTTATTCAGACCACATCTGGAATATTGGGTTAATTTTTTCTCAACTCCACACTTTGAGACTTCTTTGACACCCCAAACCATTCCCCATTGCCCACTCCTACATTTCAACTTTTTGTCTGTTTAATATTTCCCATCAGATCTAAGTTCCCAGAGACCAAGGACTATTTTTGCCTTTCTATCACTCTTAGCCTTAGTACCTGGTACATAGCACTTAAAATGATTATTAATTGATTTGTACCTTAGGAAAATCCATTTTTCAGTTGCAAGGAGGATGAATTAGTGAGGCAAGATACTGGAGGCAAAAAAAATCAATTAGGAAGACAGAGGGTAAATAGGCTACATAAGAGAAAGTCAGGAAAGTGAGAAATGATGTAAAACTCAAATTAATAAGATTTGTCAATTGATTGAATGTTGGAGTAGAGATGGGGGCTGAGCTGAGAATGACTCTGAGGGTGGTTTGGCTGGAAGTATGGGGGTACTTTTTACAAATCCTATCTTTGTTGCTTACTAACTTCATGAATGTGAGAAATCAAATATCTCTCTAGACCTTATATCTCATAAGTAAAATAAAGTGGGAGAAAAGGAATACTAAACTAGATGGACTCTCAATTTCCTTCCAGTTCTACATCTATGATCTCATAGATCGTAAAAGAGTTTATAGAGGGAAGAAGTGAATTCCATTGAGAACATGTTGAATTTCAAGAGTCTCTAAAATGTCCAAGAGAAGATATTTAGCAGTTGGTAGGTACCATGGGATTAAAATTCAGGAGAATGATTAGAGCTAGATATATAGAATTGGGAATCATCTATATGGAGATGAAAATTGAACCCTTGAGAGCTGATAAGATTGCTAAAAGAGAAAGTATAGAGAAAAAAGAGAAGAGGAGCTGAGATAGGACATTGGAAGATGACCACAATAGACAAACTAGAGCACATATAAAGAAATGACCAGGATAGTAACCAAAACATGGTTTTTCTAAAGTTGCCTAAAATATTAGAGATGAGTTAGAGAAAAAAGGATCACTGTCTCCAAGTATCCAAAGGACTTTCATGTGAAAAACTGACCTTTTTTGTTATTTCTAAATGGCTGGAGTAGGAACTATAAAAGAACAGGAAGTCATGTTTCTATTCAACATAAAGATGAATTTCCTTATAATTTGAGATATACCAAGATGCAATGAGTGTCACTGCAGCAAGAGTAAATAGAATTGTACCTCCAAAAGGAAGCTCAAGGGGTAGCAACCAATCGATAGGATTCTAAGTGAATTGTGTAAACTTCTCCAGAAGAAAGCTACAGGCTGGATCTAACGATCTATCAAGCAAGAGAGATCCAGGGAACAAGGAAAGGAAACAAAGCCAATAAATAAAAACATAGAGGACATTAGAAAACAAAACATGAACTCTGTTAATGCCAGTGACTCAATTATCTTTGGGTGTCCACTGTTAGATGATCCTCTCAGCACCTGTAAGTAATTGGGAGTGAGAATTTGGGACAAGCTAGTCAATCTGTTTGAGATCTCTCTCCCAAAAGATATACATACAGAGTATAGATAACCATTTGTCATAGATATCATAGAAGAGACTCTGATTAGAATAGATGATGACATTAGATAACTTCTAAGTTCTCTTTCCACTCTGATATTCCAATTAAAAAAGTGTATTATCCCATCTAGTACTAGCTGTACGTGTTTCGATTGTGATTTGTTTGTGAATTTTGTTTTGCTTATCAGTAATAGCAAAAATTCATCAATTAAAAAAGAAAAAGAGTCACAGGCATCGTAAAACAGATGTGATGGGCAGGTATAGAGATCAATTTAGAATAGTTCATAATTTTGCATAGGAACCACATTACTAATTTTAGAACCATCAAGTCATAAGTATGGATTCTTAAATCTGAATTCAGATTTAGAGCTAATGGACCAGCCATCTAGCTCATCTAGACTTTGTAGATTAGAAAGTCAAAAGGCAGAGAAATAAAATGATCTGCCTGAGGTCATACCAGTAATATGGTAGTAAAGAGCAGTTTTCAACTCCCATTCTCTGCTTCCAAGTCCATTATTCTTTCCACCATATCAAATGGATACATGTGAAACAGGCATCTACTTTTAGCCCATTTAGCTTGATAAATGCTCACTCATACCCAGATCTTTTGCAAAACCAGCAAAATGTACCTAGTGATGCCTTTCAATAAAAATCCAAAAGAAATAGAATAGCATAGAGCAAAATCCAGGACAGAGTCTAGACTATTCTACCATCTTGGCAAAACCTCAAAGCTTTTATATATATTCACAACAAGTCATTCATTGAGAATTATATAGGAATCAATAATAAAATCAACTAGTATTGGAATAAAAAATTTCTCCCTTTTCCAGAAATTCCTCAAATTCTGGAAAAATTATTGCAGATCAAAAAGGCTCCTTTAGGTCAGGCTTCTTGCTTGTTTCTGAAAAGATGAAGAGGTTGGGAGGAAACTGATTTATAAAGGGATTAAAAATTGTATTTATTTTTAGGATTTCTTCTTTTAAGTCTCAGGTTTTAGGTTTAAGTATCTCTACTTCCAGAAAGGAGAATCACAAAGTCCTAGAGATTCAATTCACACTGTTGGTCTTTACATAATTGGAGTTACAATAGTCCCCAAAATCCTGAGTCCCCATCCCAGAGCAATGTAAGACAGACTCAAAGATAAAGAATGAAAAAGTTAGGAAAAGGGGGATGGGAGAGAGAAAAGGGGAGACAGAGGAAGGGAAAACAGAAGGAGGGAAGGAGGGAGACAGTGACAGAGACAGAGGCAGGCAGAGAGACAGAAAATAAGGATTTGTCAGTTTTCCCTCACTAGCCTTTAAGGGCCACTGGATTTGTAATTCTTTGCATTTAGCCTTTGTCTAACCCAGTAACGTCATACTTAGTCCCTATTAGTGGCAGAGGTTGCTATTTTTTAGAAAAAAAAAGTGGGAAGAAGCAGATGAAAAACACTGGAAATGAGTGGGGAGGGAACACTTAATATGTTATAAGGATAATGTTTTTCTTGGGATTTCTTCTCAGAATGAAGGGTGGGAGTGTTGTTAAGCAACCAATGTGGAAATAAGTGAGCAATTATAGTAAATACTTTTAGATAAAGCTGATGAAATGATATTGTCAAGTATTTTTTTCCTGAAAAGTAAGCTGATTTCAGAATAATTTAAAGTGCATCTTGACTACTCCTGTGTCTCCTGAGTCTTCCTCTGTGTTCTGTCAATGAGAAGGGCGAGACAGAGAAGGCTCCATTTCTATGAAGTTTTTATACTGGTGGCCTTAGCATGCAGTTGGTTCATCCCTAATTTTCACTGATTTGTAGGCTCTCCAAATAATGTCTTGTTCCAGCATGTCTGGATTTAAATTCTATTGGTTAATCCTGCTAGGCAGTTTCCATGGCAACCTTCCCACAAAACCTGGGGATTCAGGTTTGCTTTAAGAAAAAAAAAAGATACTGATTTGAACATCAGCAGTAAGATATTAGGGCATGTCAGATTTGGCAGTGGAGGTGCAAGGGATATTCAAGGCTCAATATGTCCATCCCCTCAGGCCTCCAGACCCAGGACCTTGGAGTTGTTTTAAAGTTGCTTTCTCTGCTTCACTACCTGACACATCTCATCCATCACTAACTATTGCTAAGTTTTACCTAGACCTTGAAACCTAAATGTCTTCAAGGCCCATCACCTAGTCTCAGATCACTCAGCTTCTTGCTACAATTTCCTATGTGGGTTCTTTCATTCAGACAAGCTCAGCAGCTTGCCACCACACCAACCCATTTCCCATGGTTCTATCCACACCTGTGTGCCTTTGCTCCTTCAGCAAGTGAGGTACCTCTTCTTCTTGTTGTCAATTCATATTCCATTCCTCAAAACTGAGCTCTTCCAGTGAGTCTTCCCTGTTTAATCTCAGCTATTTAATTCCAATATTTTCTCTCTTTTGCTTCTTTAGAAAACTTGTATACTCAAGGCATACACCACTCATTTGTATTTTAAATGGAAAGCCTTTTAAGATGGAAAATACCATCCACATCCAGAGAGAGAACTATGGAGACTGAATTGTGAATCAGAGCATAGTATTTTTGTTTGTTGGTTTGTTTTTCTTTCTCGTGACTTTTTCCCTTTTGGTCTGATTTTTCTCACACAATACAACAAATATGGAATTATGCTTAAAAGGATTGTACATGTATAGCCTATATCAGATTGCTTGCTGCCTTGGGGAGGGGGCAAGAGAGGGAAGAAGAAAGAAAATTTTGCAACACAAACTCTTACAAAAATGAATGTTGGAAATTTTTTACGTATTTGAAAAAATAAAATATTACTGAGGAAAAAAAAAGAATGAAGTGTCTTACTTTTGAATCATCTGGTTGGATGGTTGCACTGTGAGGTAGAGGGGAACTTATGGTCAGAAACCCTGATTCTGGGTCTGCTACTGGTCACAAGTTCTTGCGTTTGTCTTCTCTGAGCTTCAAGGTCACAACTTCTCTGTGCTTCAATTTCCTCAGTGACCTCCATTTCACAAAATGAGAGCTCAGTGGCTTTTCAGGTCCTTTTGAGCTCTAAAAACTGTGAAAGTGTATAATTCATCCACACCCTTACTGACAAGGTTGTTACCTGTGATCAATTTATAAATTTTGTTAGTCTTTATCATCATCAACATCATTATTATTACCCAAAATAAGGAGCTTAAGGGAGATAATTCTTTTTAAAATGTCATATAAATTTAATGTAAAATTGTATAAATGCCAATTTATAATTATCATTTATTATCTCATGTTAAAGTGTTTTTGCTTTCCAAGGGGCAGGAAGGAACACAGGAGTGAGAGTATGTCTGATTTCTCAGCACATATGTATGTGTACAACATTATGTACCTGCTTAAGTGTACATCTTTGGGTCCAAAGAAAAATAAAAATAACTAATTAGAGAGATGCATGTCATTGTTTCGCCCCAGTAATACAGATAATCATAAATGCTAACTCTTCCAAAAAGCCTTAGCCTCCTTTTTCCTACTACTACTATTTCTCCCCACCCCATACCAGAAATGATCTTTCTCTCCTTGGATTTCACATAATATTATATTCACATTTCCCTTATGAATTTATATTTCATTTTGTATTACAGTTTGTACGTAAGTGGTCCTTTACTTAGACTACAATGTCCATGAAAACAAGGACAGTGTCTAATTAATCTTTGTACACCCTGGACATTACAGGCATTAAATAAATGTCTATTGAACATAATTGGAAAATGGCTTAATGTGTTACTCCTTTCAGGAATATTTTTTAATCATAGAATCTCAGAATCAAATCCAACCCCTACATAAAGCATTAATTTATTTTTCTTTGGTAAATGATTGCTTAATAATCCAAGGGAATACATTTCTAACGGTGGTATTCAAGCCCTATTAGGGATTGAGTCTTTGGATGGAGATTTCCCTAATATTCTTCTAACCATACCATGTCAATAATCATTTATTTTTCCTCTCTATACATGATTTTCTTAGCACTGGCACTCATGGCTGAGTTATTGAACTTCTTCATGCTTCAATTTCACTACCCATAAAATGGCAACAGGAATACTGTATTACCTACCTAACAAGACTGTTATGAAGAAAGTGCTTAATTTCTAAACTAGAATTATTATCACGGAAATCAATCCTATCAAAGAAAACTGTGCAGATCACAATTCTTTAACCTTCGAATGAGTGTGTCTGTGCACATGCACACACACATTTTAGAACAAATTTCCTTTGGATTGGTATCCCTGAAAGCTCCTTCCGGTCCCCATGACCTCTCTGCCACGTCCTTGTACCTGCAGAAACAAGTGAATAGTAACAGGCTTAGAGAGTCTGTGACTGTCACAGAAAAATCTCCGCCAGACACTTCTGGGAAAATAATAACGTGCAGCCGCGACCAGTGACCCCGGCGGGCCGGCTCTTTGGCCGAAGTTAGCCCCGCAGAGATAACATCGGGCCCGGCCAGCGTGCTGTGTGCTTGCAGCGAATCCTGGAGGTACATTTTGCTGCTGTTAGCAAAGGAGGTACGGAAGACGTTCCTCACCTCAGCAAGAGGATTTCAGGAGGTTTAACTCCAAGAGCCCAAAGGTAACAAACCGAGCCCCAAAAGAAAGCTGGGTCACAGCTCCGCGCTTCCGGAGGGAGACAGCCCTCACTGCTCCATCCGCCCAAGGGCCACATGATATTTACAGAATCCTCTCCTATCTCCAGCTGAGGACTGAGAGCTGACAAGTCAAATGAAGCAAGATCGTTTCTTGCTCTAAATTGATCAAGTTTTCCAGAGTTGAATAAAAACAAATCCCCACAATATAATCTTTTTTGCAGAATCCTTTTTAAGGCTGCAGCCACACGGAAAAGAACGCCAATAAAAGCTAAAGGTTCTTCTCATTTTCCTAAATGCACTGGCATGCAGGTTTTGACCTAGATAAGACTGACTCACATTCTCTTCCTTCTCTCTCTCTCTCTCT
>JAJPUD010000113.1:346084-416877 GCA_023553655.1 Myrmecobius fasciatus
GGGAGGGGAGGGGACTGGGGGTAAAATTCGTAATGGAAAGCTTTGTAAAGATCAATGCTGGGGAACTACCCATACATATGTTATACAAATAAAAAGCTTTAATAAAAAAAAGAAAAAAAGAAAATCAAGTGATCAAGAAAAAGGCAAGAACATACTAGAAGTCAAAATACCCCAGAATGGCCTAATGAAAACAGCTTCAATGCTCAACTGGGAAATAAAGATGAAAAGCAGGTAGTGCTACTAACCAGAGACTAAATGACCTATATTCTCTTTACTGTCATGAGAGAAGGACATTATGGCTCATCAGAGTTATTTTTGTTCTACCCAATTTGGTCTTATATATAGATGCAGAAAGGAGTTGCCTATGAGGCATAAGTTGAGAGATACAGACAAAGCTGTCTACTCAGCCCAAATTAACTACTCGAATAACTGGTTAGCCACTGGAGCCTGAAAGTCTTTGAATAATAAACTCAGAAATGGAAGGGAGTGTGGTACAATGGTTTAGGAATCCTAAATCCAACTTCTAGTTCTGTTTTTAATAATCTGTGTTACTTTGGGCCAGTTATTTAACTTCTCAGTCATGGATTAAATAACTAGTTAGAGGCTTCAGTTTCTTGATCTATAAAATGAGATGTAATTGTTAGGATGGTCTTCCATAATCTGCCTTCCTATAATTTCCACACATTGGTCTTACTCCTTCTCTCTGAAACTACCCTAAACTAATCTAATCCATGTTCCACTTGAGATGCTTTCAAATATTTGAAGGAAACTATGATGCCTCTTCTAAATCTCCAAGATAAACAGTTTTAGTTTTTTCAACTAATCTTCTTCATGTGATGTGGTTTCTGGTCTTCTCACTATTCTGCTTTCACCCCACATAATATACTTTTTCGTTCCTTCTAAAATGTGCTGTCCAAAACTGAATGCCTATCTTCAGATATTCAAAATAAACTAATTGCCATTGATAGTGTCAGTAAAACAGCAGTCTGCAAAATAAACCCATAAAATACTTGGCACTTCTATAGAGCAATAACAACAACAAAAAGAAGAAATCACAGAGATAACCCATTCAAAATTATAAAATGTATGAAATATCTTGCAATCAATCTATCAAAACATACTCCAGACATCAATAAAAATAATTACAAAATGCTCTTTGTGAAAATAGAGGAAAATACAAAATGTAAACAATGGAGGAATATTCATTGTGAATAGCTTAATGATCCCCATGTTAAAAAAAAATAACTACACAACTCAGATTAATTTAGAGATTGAATGCTATATCAATGAAATTACCAAGGTGTTAGAGGTCATACCACAAGACAAAATAATAGTAAACTTCATTTGGAGGAATAAAAGGTTTAGAAACTCTAAAGAATTATTGTTTTGTCTCATTTTAGTAACAAAGAGGAAAACCCAATGCTGTAAAATTCAAATTATGCTATACTATAGTAACCAAAACTACTTGATACTAGTTAAAAATAGAAAAGTAGGTCAGGAGAATACACCAGGAAAACAGAAATAAGAAACAAACTCGGTTGCCCAGTGTTTGATAAAACTGATACCTAAACTCTTCCGAAAGGGAAAAAAAAAAAAAAACCTTCTCATCCTCTTCTCTTTCTTCATTATCAACTTAGGAAATCTTTCTTCTACTCTCCTTATTGGTAAATCCATTCTCAGGACTACCATTTTAGAAGAACCCCAGCCATGATTTACTTACTCATACTTGGATCTCTCAAGAATCCTTCTCAACTGCCACATTACTGTTCGAAACTATGCTAAACTCTCCTAATCTTTTCAGTTCCCCTTTATGTTTTCTTCTATTAGAATACGGGCTCCCTGAAGGTAAAGATGTCTTGGTGTTTGCTATAGTCAACCCTCAATATTTACATGCTTAACTTTTACTACTTCAAGTATTTGTATGATTTTATTACTGATTTTATTTTCATTTTTGCTTTGGCAAACGTGCACATTCATGGCTATAAGCACTAGAGAAAAAAAGAGGTGTGATTCATGTGAGTTTGGAGAGCAACTGGTCTCTTACTAGGCACTTCATTGGTCCTATTCACCTTAACCTTGTAATTTATTCCCCATGTACTTATTGAACATTTTCATTATTTGCTTTAAAAATCAAGTTTTGTATTAGAATTATGTTCCCAAAGCATAGTGAAAATCCATTGGCTCTGAGGTGATCTCAAGGTCTCACCAGTCTCAGCATCTTTTAACAACAGTGTCTAAAGTCCCAGCAACCTTTTTTTTTTTTTTTTTTTTTTTTTTTGGTTTTCAAATAGTGGGCAAAGGTAGAGAGGTTTAAAGAAATATAATATATAGCACAACACTCTCACACTGCCATCAAACACAGTGGAAGATAAGATACAGGTTTTAGTCCGAAGAATTTTATTTGCTATGCAGCATTTGTGGTACTACAGATTTTATGTGTTATAAAAAAGTAAATATTGTCTGAAATTAATAAGATTTTTTTATTGAGATAACAGCAAAAAAAGGTCACAGAATTCTAGGGAATTGCTAGTGAGAAAAATGTTTTGCATCTTTCCCAATTTTATTTTGTGTGCTAGATTTTGTGGGTTATTTCATATAGGTTACTATGTTAGGGAAAGTTCATGTTATCAGAATTAATGGTTTGTTATAAAAACTTATGTAAAAATGTATATTTTCAGCAATGTCTTTTAAAGATTGCAGTTTTTCACTATCACAGGAACTTAACCCTTTTCCATGTATTGATATTTGTGATCTTTATTTTTGTACTGTTTTCTAATAATACTACTCCTGCAAAAGTTGAGGTTTGACTATATTAGTATCCCCAGGGTTCAGTGCAGTATCCAACAGTAAGCATTTAATAAATAATAACATACCTTGGAAAGGGCCTCTTAAGCAGCAAGAACTACCATGAAAATTAGAAAGTTGCTTGGCAGAACATGGGTTTAGAACAGTATTTTACAATATTTATCATAATAAATTCCTCGTTTTTTAAATTAAAAAAGAAAGACAACTTTCACAACTATGGTTAGACTGAAATTCTAAAATTCTTAATTTTTTTTAGAATAGAAGAAACGATAAAAGAGAAATCATACAACTGACTACATAAAATTTAAAAGTATTTTGTAGCAACAAAATGATAGGATAAGAAGGAAATGTTTAACTAGCGCCATAAGGGTATATCAAGTATTCATAAAACTAATATCCAAATTCAATTGAAAATTAAGATAAAATAGAAAACCAAAAATTATTCTCTGATGGTCAGCAAATATACATAATTTTCTAAGGAATTTCAACTCATAGAAAAAGATCACATGACTACAAATAAGAGAAATGAAAATCAGCATAGTTCTGAAATTTTACCTCATTTGCAACATGTTGGAAAAAGTGAGGAAAAAAGACAGAAATAATTAATATTTAAGGCACACTGGTAAAATGTTAGTGAGTTTTATGAATTGGTCCTAACCATTCTGAAAACAATTCAAATTATTCAAGGAAATCCATGAAATTATTGATATGTTTTGATTCAGAGATACCAATAATAGATTTATTCTTGTCAATCAGAAAGTTTTCATATATAACAAACTCCTAGTAGCATGCTTTATGATAGCAAAAAAAAAACAAAAAAACAAGGTAGATGCCACCAATTTAAAAATGGCTGAATAATTATTACAGTTTGAAAATAATGAAATATGGCATCACAAGAAATAATAATTATAAAGAAGTAAATAAATCATGAAAAGCTGTGTGAAATGATTAAGAATAAAGTAAACTGAACCAAGAAAATATTGTACACAATTATTACAACAATGTAAATGAAAACAAAAATAAAATAAATTCTAATATTGTTGGAGGGATAAAGAAATGGACCAATATCTTTTAGTTAAAGAAATGGTAGGCTATGGATATAAAATTTGGCATGTGCTTTGAGACACCATCAATATGTCTTCTTTGTTATAAAGGACAGCTTGCAGGTGATAGGGGAGTAGAAATATGTCAAATTATCATGATAAAAATCAAAGGTATTGATTTATCAGAATTACAAAGATTTTCCAATTTGTTTTTTTTTTCCTTTTCATCATTGCATAATTCATCCACTTTGCCCTGCACCAAAGTTCACAGAAATCTTCCCAGTTTCCTCTGAAACCTTCTAGGTCAGCCACCCTAATGACTTTACAGAAATCATTTCACTTTTTTAGGCTTAATTTCCTCCACTATAAAAAAATGAAGATATTTCACTAAATTTACTATAAAGTATCCTTTTATTTCTACTTTGCAGTTTTTAATACAAATTTCTTTGCTTATTAATAGAAAACTATAGTTATCAAGCTGATTTGAATAAAATTGACTTTTCAATGAATATCCAGAGACTAAGAAAATTTCTATATTTTTCCTCTTTGGTTAGAAGTGAATGAGTTTCATGCTATTTACAAATTCAAACCTAATAGCTACTTGATCATAAAAATCCTTGAGAAAAATGATTATGTCTTGTTTCATCTTTGTGTCTCCAGCACCTTGCAAGGTACATTGTTATATTATAGAGACTTAACAAAAAATAGTTTTTGTATTTAATTAAACTCTAGGGTGTGCAATCAAATTCACAGGGTTTTTTTGTCAGATTTCCTCAATATTATTTTCTCTCTAATGTATTTTATTCTTTTCATTTTTTCGTATTAGTACATCTGCTCCTAGTCTCACACAAATTCAAGTAATCTGAGATCAATTTCAGTCTTAACAACCAAAAACCATATTAAATTTCCAAACATTTCTACTCCATGTTCACCTTTCATAATCTCTCACTTTCACAGGTGGTTCCTTTTTCTCTGTGGTCACTTCTGTCAAATAATTTGAAAACTCATTCCTTTTTTCTTTCAAAGGTTGAGACCTTTTCTCAGTGTCTATGTGGAACATTAATATTAAGGTGTCAAAGAAGGATACTTCTCTTTTACCTTTGTTATTTTTCTCTATTTGGGCCACAGAGGACCCTGTCAGGAAGCAGAGAGAGTAACTGGCCTTTTTTTTTTTTTTTTTTAGCTTTGCCCATTGAATATTTATCATATGATGGATTCTACCTCAACAATCAGCCTAGGGAATAAAAATAGTTCCACAGCCAGCTCTCTGCTGGTAGATAGAAATCCAAACCGCCATATGAGGAGAGTTTTTCCTACTGGGTAAGGTGAAGACAAGCAGCTTGATTTCCCTCCACACACATCGGTGCTCTGAGCTGACGCCTGTCAAACCAGCCCCTGGTTAAGTGGCAAGAGCAATCCAACTTCCTTTCCCTAAAGGTAACTGTCCTCATTACAGAATCGAATGAACTCTGGGTGCATAATAGAATCTTCTTTAAAATATTCATCATCTGACAGTTGATATTTCAGCCATATTTGGCTTAAACACTATATTGGAAGAAGGCTAAGCCCCAGCATTCAATTAACTTGTATTTTGCTCACCTTCTGAAACCATTTTTCAAGTCCCAATCATTAAACATTAATGTCACTCTGTATGTAATATGGTGGTCTCCTATTAGCTCTCTGAGCAAGGGAAGCAAGCAGGACACAACTCTCAAAAGGTATACACAAGGCCATGAGCAGATGTGACTTAACCCATTGGGAGTGGGGTGGAAAATTTTATTTTTCTCTGAAGGAAAAGTACACGCTCCAAGTGAGTCACATCATCCAAGAGGGATCAATGGTTTTGACAATTTTCAGAATTAACACTGTGTGCTTTAGACTACTCTTTTGCCAAACTGAGTAGAATGGGCCACAGTGTGCAGACAATATAACTATCCATGATTTTTCCAGTTTCCTGGTAGAAGAAAATCAAGAAAGCCAGTGATATTCATGTGGATTACACAGAAATACATAAAGATCCTTGGGGAGGAGATCTTGGACAATAGTGGAGACTGTTGGTTTTGTTTGTTTGTTTTAACAAAAGAAATTTTAACTACCAGCTGATTCAACAAAAATTATCCAACTTTGGGGGCAAGTCAATTATACTGGACTATCTCCATAACTTTAAACAAATCTCTAAGAGAAAAAAAAAGTCTAAAAGAAATCATTTCCCTTTTGATTGATTTTGGCACCTCCTAGATGAGTAGATATTCCATTTCAGGGAGAGGTGACTGAAAACAAAACAAGCTCTTTGGCCATGAGCAAAGAGGAGCTGGGTAATTGTAGCCTAGTTGCTAATGGCCATTTGCCCACAGCCCCAAAACCACCCCATAATTGGAAACAGTTAGGTCTGCCTGCCATTTATGACTCAGATTTCCGAAATTCGGGTTAAACTCAGCACTGACATCTTCAGATGCATTTTCCAACAGATCCAAACCTCTTTGGCCTAGAAATAAGCTTGGAAATCTCACCAGACTAGGTTTTTATGTAACATTTCCCAGTATTTGTGCTTTCAAAACAGGTTGGAAGAAAGCAAATATAAGAATAGACCTTCTTGTGGTCTTCCAAAACTTTCTCTACCAGTCCAGCATGTAAACATTGACCTAACCCCCTCAGAAATTTTCTCAAGAATAACTAAAGAGAGTGGAAATGGGAACATCTGTCTAGTCCCCTCACACTTTTCCACAGAACTTTCACACATCAGTCTCATTGTGTCCTAGAAACAACCATGTGAGAGGAGCAAGGTACTTGTTATTATCCTGTCCATTTTACATGTGGAAAAGCAATATATTGTGCACAGAGGGCTGGACTTGGAGTCAAACAGATCTGCATTCAATCTACAAACACTTTTTCCTGTTATTTGTTTTGTTTTGTTTTACCTCCCAGAAATATGTCTCAGATGAAATGCCAATCTATATCCATAGGAAGTAGTTTCCATACTGGAAGTTCTCCACACTTATGAACTCACAAATCTGGACCTTTTTATCCTTTCACTCCTCTCCTTCCCCATTCATCCCCCAAAAGTTGAAGAAATAGGCTCACCAGAGTCACATAATGGATAAGCAATGTCAACACATAGTATAAAAAGAAGGACTAAGACTTGAATTCATGACCAATCTAGCTTCCTGAACATTTTTTCTCCTCAACTCTCTTCTACTCTCTACAATTAGGTTCAAATAAGTTTCTTCTGCATATTTAACTATGGCTCTATACGCTGAAGCCCATGTAATGCCTAAGCTAGGGAAATTCAACAGATAACTGAAAGCTCACATCAGTCACTTAAACTTTTATTTGAGTCAGACTTCTGTTGTTAACTTTATTCTTAGGTTTTGAGAGGTCTTGAGGGGAGACGGCTAGGGATTTTTTTGGAGGGTTTAATTTTTTCACCAGAGGCCAGATTTTTGCTATTATAACCCTCATTCCATGTCCAATTTTTATTATTAAATCTTTATCTTATCTGTCTCCCAAACCCTTGATTTAATTTATACCCAGTACCTCAATTCCAGAAGAACTATGTTCCTGGCCTCCTCTTCTCAAGGACTGGTATTTCCCTATAATGATTTTCTATATTTAAATATGTCCATATGGATATTGACCTAGAACCTTCTTCCATATTTCCAAAACACAAATTCCCACTTGCCAACCAGGATCTTCCTGCCCCTTACTTCTGAATAATATCTGCAACATCACTGCCTTCTTGAATGGACTTCTTTTATTGCCTTATTGTAGCCATTTTTCTGGTCCCCTTTCATGTCACTGTGGATAGAGATCTTCTATGAGCCTTGATCATCTCATCTGAGTTGTCTAAGATCATATGACTCAGAAGTAGAAGTAAAAAAGCATAGAATCCAACCAGCTCATTTGTTAAGGAAACTGTCTTAAAAGAGACTGTTCCCTGCAGAGTCAAGATTCAGACCTATAGTCATTTGATTCTAAATACAATTAAAGTCTAAAGAACAGTGGACTTGAAGACAAGATAATGGTTTCAATAGTGTTTGAAATACATATTACTAGCTGTGTGACTGGGCAGCTCATCATCACACAGTCTTAATTTTCTTTTCTGTAAAATAAAAATAATACCATTAATATCTAACCTTAAAGGACTGTTTTGAAAAAAATATTTTGTAAACCTTATAACTAGGTCATGATCATGAACTACCATATTATAGTAGAATGAATGCTTCTTGAAAGCAGACACCATTTTACTTTGTCTCTGTATTCCCAGTGCCTAGGACAGAGCTTGGTACAAATTAAGTGTTGGATAAATACCTACTGAATGCAATGCTTAAATATATATGTCAAGCCTTGGTAATAGTATCCAGAATTTCTATGTGCTCAGTCTAATATTCTTCCGATTATATATCAAGGGCTTACTAAATTTAAGTTTTGGGAGGGAAATCAAGAGGTAGAAAAGTGAATTTGTTTCTTTAACCCCAAGAGAAGAAATAGAAGCAACCAAATGAAAATTGCAAAAGTTAGATATATATCAAAAAATTACTAATAATCAAAATTATCTTCACAGCAGCAAAATAATCATTTTATATCTCCCCATTTGATTCACTATAGCATTACAGCACAACATATTGTAGTCATTGCCAATCTTTGTATACGTCCTCCAGTCTTCTACACCCTCCCACTTATCCTCAGCTAAGACTTCACCTCATGATTCACCAGAAAAAAATGAGGCTTTTTACCAAGTTCCCTCTCTTTTCTCTTCTTCATTTTACCACACTCAGATGTTTACCTTCTCCACCTTATCTCCTTCACTATTTGTCTCAACCCTACCATCACCCTTGATGCCATTCCCTCCGATCTTCTCCTGCACATTAACCCATCTTTAATAATATATTTAATAATCTTTAATAATCTTTCCCAATCTCTCTCAAATCTTCAATCTCTTCCTATCCACTAGTTCTTTCTCAACTTCCTGAGAATTTGCCCACATCTTCCTCATTTTTAAAAAAAAAAACCCACTATCACCACTAATTATCTTTCTAAATCATTTCTTCCTTTTGGCTAAACCTTTTAAGAAAGGTAACCCAATTAGACAGATCCATTTTTTTCCCTTTGTACTCAATTCCATACCCTATAAAATCTGGTTTCTGACCTAATTGTTCACCAAAACCTGCTCTTAACAAATTTACAACTGATCTTTTCATTTTCAAATCTAATGTATTTTTCTTAATTCTCATCCTTCGGTACTTCTCTGAAGTCTTTGATACTGTTGATTAACTTCTTCTTGATTCTCTAACCTCACTAAATTTTTGTGACCTAATTTTCTCCAGGTTCTTCCTCTGACTTGTAATTTCACTCCTAAAACTCTTTTGCTGCATCTTCTTTCAGTTCCTGCCCACTACATATGGGTGTCCCCCATGGCTCTATCCTTTTTTTATCTCTCATGGTGGTTGTTGTACAGTCATTTCAACTGTGCTGACTTTTCGTGCCCTATTTCAGGCATACCGAACAGTTGATGAGACATCCTGATTCTAGTTCTGGCACTCCCCCACTGTGCCATCTAGTTACCATTGTTGTGTAGTTTAAAATAAATAAAACCTGAGGTTCTTTCCATCTCTGGATATGCCATATCTGTATTGCCCTCTGAATTTCATCTACAAATTTGCCTTTCTGCCTTAATATAGTGTGAGACGTCCATATGCATGTATGTGTGTATATATATATATACATATAAGCTTTATACCCATAAACATATATATATAGTTATATATGCACACATGTATATGAATATATAGTAAATATATACCTGCACATATACACAATATGTATGTATGAACATAAAGGTGCGTGCATGTGTGTGTGTGTGTGTTGTAGAACACCTTAAACATCATGTTAGAAATTTTGTTCTAGATGACTATTGAGCTATTAAACAATATAGGTCAAATCAGTAACTTCATTCTGAACCTATATAATTATATGCTTTTGTAATTTTCTCTTCATTCTGTCCACAAGAATACTGTGGAATTTTGTTAACAACATTCACTAGCATCAAGGTGTTCAGTCAGAAAAGAAAATGTGAATATCTCCCAAGTTAACACTGAATAAATCTATAAAGACTTACAGTAATCATCCTTTCCATTTTATTAATGCTCAAAAACTGTACCTTTAAAGTACATGTTAAATGAACAATATAAAGAAATAGAAGAAAACAACAAAATGGGAAAGATGAGATCGCTTCAAGAAAATTAGAGATATCAAGGAAATCTTTTATGAAAAATAGACATAATAAAAGACAAAAATGATAGGGATTCAACATAAGCAGAAGAGATTAACCACAAGTGGCAACAATACATAAAAGAACTATACAAGAAAGATCTTAATATTATCAATAACCATGATGGTGTTATCTCTGATCTAGAGCCAGACATCCTGGAAAATGAAGACAAGTGGACTTAGGAAGTAGTGCTAACAGTAACTCTAGCAGAGATGATGGAATGCCTGTTGAACTATTTAAAACACTAAAATATGGCATTGTTAAAATCCTGTACTCAATATGCCTGAAAATCTGGAAAACACAACAGTGACCACTGAATTGGAAAGGATTGGTTTGTATCCCAATTCTAAAAAAAAAAAGGCAATGTCAAAGGATGCTCAAATTACCAAACAATTATGCTCATTTCACACACCAACAATATTATCCTTAAAATTCTGCAAAAGACTTCAGCAATATATGAAACAAAAATTACAAAAAAAGCAGGCTTGTTTCTAAACAGACAGTAGAATCAAAGGCCAAATTGCCAGCATTCCCTGAATTATGGAGAGAGCAAAGAAGTCCCAGAAAAAAAAAAAAACAACATCTATTTCTGCTTCAGTGACTAAAGCCTCTGTCTGTGTGGACTACTATAAAATAGGACAAGTCCTCAAAGATATGGGAATACCAAATCATCTTACTTGTCCCCTAAGGAATCTGTATATGGACCAAGAAACAAGCATTAGGACCAAACATGGAAAAACTGATTGGTTTAAGATTAGAAAAAGATTACTACAAGTTGCAAATTGTCACATTATTTATTTAGCTTATATGCAGAGTACATCATGCAAAATGCCAGGCTGGATAAATCAAAAGCTAGAATTAAGGTTGCCAGGAAAAATGTCAATAACCTCACAAGCACACGTGATACCACTTTGATGGCAGAGATTGAAAAGGAATTATGAAGCCTCTTGATGAAGGTGAAAGAGGATATTGTAAAAGCTGACTTGAAGCTTAACATCAGAAAAAAAAAACCTAAGATCTTGGCAACTGGTTACATAATCTCTTAGCAAATAGAAGGAAAAGAAATGAAAATCGTGTCAGATTTCATATTCTTGACTCAAAGATCACTGCAGATGGCAACTGTAGACATGAAATTAAAAGATGTTTGCTCCTTGGAAGGAAAACTATGGAAAATCTGGACTGCATAATTAATAAGCAGAAATATCACCTTGCTGACAAGAAAGCTATGGTTTTTCCAGCAGTGACATATGACTATGAGAGTGTGTCTGTAAGGAAAGTTGAGCACCACAAATTGATGCTTTGAAATTGTGGCACTAGAAAAGACTTTGAGTCCCTAGGACAGTAAGAAAATCAAACCAGTCAATATTATAACTCCCCCTACTTGAACAGGAGATTGAGAGCAGAGGCTATCAATTTTCTTTTAGTAGGGTGTTCTACACATAGTAACCACTTAATAAATACCATTTCATTCATATCTCTCTCCCATTCACCCATATTCCTGAAAAATTACCATTAGAAGTTTAGGGATCTCATATACAATCTCATTTATCAATCTTATTAGCCTGCATTCTAGTACCCTTGATGCAGTAGTTACTAGGTGAAACAGTATCTGGCCTAGAATCAGGAACAGCCAAGATTAAAATCAACCTCAAACATTTAGTATGTGTGTGACTTGGGCTCACCTCAAATTCTGCTTGCCTCAGTTTTCTCAGAAATAATAACAGTACCTACTTCCCAGGATAGTAGTGAAGATCAAATAAGTTAATATTTGTAGAGCACTTAGCACAGGACCTGGCACATAGAAGGTGCTTGCTATATTATTATCATTAGTTTTTCCAGGCAAGGTAACAACTTTTGGGGGCATAACAAGGGACTCTCCTTCCAATCATTCCTTTATTTTTTGCTTAAATGTCTTAATGGCTTTTTTTGTTCTACCATTTGTAGTATGAAGATCAATTCTTTAATAGAGAATACTTTAGTAGAGCATTGGATTATTTTTTTTCCTTTGTCTCCATAAAAATTTCTAGCATAGAATTAGGAACACATTGTATACTCAATAATTACTGGTTAAAATGAATGAAACTTCAGTTTTATTTCTTATCATTGCATTTCTCTATTCAAAAATCTCTAATAATGCCATGTCCATGGGATAATTTCCAAAATTCTAAATACATGATAATACATTATTATAGAGTTATAATTAATAAAACATTCTTTTAGGGCTTTAAAGTCTGAAAAGCACTTCACATATATTATCTTATTAGATCCTTTCAACAACCTTGTGAAAAAGATTCCTTTATTTTCCCCATTTTACAGATGAGGAAAAGTCTGACAGGTTAAATGACTTTCCAAGAAACACACAATTAGAAAGCATCTACTCAATACAGTATAGCCTATACTTACTTTTCCAGTTATTTCTCAGCACTACCCTTTAGAAACACTGCCTTTCAAATTGGTTTTCTCTAAGTTTCCTGAACATGCCTTCCACCTCCCCACCTTTCCCAAAGTCCAAAAGGCCTTGGTCTCTTCTCCCTGTCTGGTGAAATAAGAACACGTGTAACATTAACAAAGCACTTCGCTTTCATCATCACATTTGTCCCACACAATAACCTTGTGGAATAGGCACTTTGTGTACTTTTATTCCCATTTTACTGATGAATAAATTGAGGACTCAACTAGTTACAGAGTTAATGTAAGAGATGATTTAACTCAGTTTCTTACCTCCAGGTCTAGCACTGTAGTCACTACAACATGTTCCAAGACCATCTTAATAAATTCCATTTACTCCATGAAGCATTATTTGACTATAGTGATCTGTCCTAACAAATAACAGTAAGAGTAAATCATATTTTATAATATCTTAATGCACATAAGGGCAGCTAAGTGGTGTCATAGTGTATAAAGTACCAGATCAGGAGTCAGTTCAAATCTGGCCTGAAACACTAGCTGTGTGAACCTGGGCAAGTCACTTAACCCTACTTCTCTCAGTCTCTTTATCTATAAAATTACTTGGAAAAGGAAATGGCAAACCACTTCAGTGTCTTCACCAAGAAAACCACAAATTGGGTCATGAAGACTCAGGAAAAAATTGGGACAACTGAACAACAAATAATCAAAAAAACATTTTTCCCATAAACCTTTGATATAGGTAGCACTGAATCAGAGAATTATTGCTGTTATAGCTTATTTGACAACACTATATGTCATCATATATGATTTGCATATATACATTTATATGTATTTTAGCTATGTGCAGGTGTTATAGAAATGTAGAAATATACACATGCATATAAGAATATAGCCATAATTACATACATGTATTGTTATATTTATGTATGTAGATGTGGTATATATTATTGATACATGGATGCCAATGGAGAACACGTTGGGTCCAATCTCCTTTAGCTATGGGTGTAATTCAACCTTATGATGCTCTGGTGTAAGCTCTATGTCTGGATATTTGTGACTTTTTGTCTTTTTTACTCTTTTGGCATATGCTTTGTGTTTCTAGACCACCAGCATTCCCAAAGACCAACATTAATTGCTAGTTTTATAGTCATATATGTCTAAATGATAGGGATGCCAGATTATCTCCAAATGAAAAACACATCCAAATTTAATGAAGTTCAAAGGAAGAAATGTTTATTTATGGATTAAAGTATAAAAAGATCTGCTATTCAGAGTTATTGAAATACTGACAGCTCCTCCTGGCAAGGGAAGGGAGCGTGAGTAGAGAAAAGCAATGGAGAAAGACTATAGTTCTTCTCTGATGCTGAGAGTGAATCAACAATCCAGGCAGACAAATAAAAGGCTCCTGGGTCTTTTGACACCAGTTGAGAACAGAGATGCTATAGAAGTGAAGTCTGAAGAAGGGAGAGGATGCCTCTGGTAAAAGGGAGGAGGTTTTATACTGTCAGCTCATCACACGTCTGCAGGGGGATGTCTCAACATGTCTTGAGAAACAGCATATTTTCCCCTTTGGGGCACAGCTTTATTCATTGTTGAAGTTCAATGATATCATTTAACATTTGTAGGGCTGTTAGGGTGAAGGGTATGTGGCATCTAAACTTTAAGGACACCAGTGAGACTTATTTCCGTCTTCTTTATAGTGTTCAAGCCTTGATTCTGCTAGAAACTACTGACAGAAGACCATGTTTCCTGAAAAATAATAATTTTTTAAACTGAGCTACTTTTTTAATCTTTCAGAGTTAAAAACTTGTTGCAAATGTTTCATATCCTTAATTTCTTCTTAACAAGATCTTTCATTCTTCAACATTTCCTACTATCATTCAGGGCAGTTTTACATTTACCTTATACAGATAGGGTTCAAATTGGCTTATTGGAAGTCCCTCAACTTAATATTCAATTTTACACTGCTGTTCTTTTACATCATACCTGGAATTTCCTCCTTGCTCACTTCCTCCTCTTGAAATCTCTAGCTTCCTTTAAGGTTAGACTCATATGCCCTCTCCTGAAACACTCAATTCATTTACTAGTTCCTGAGATCCTGTATGGCAGGAAACCTTTCTTGATTTCCTCTGTCACTAGTGCTTCTATCTCTCCCCCTAAATTATCCTTTAACTACATATGTGTTTATAGGTAGGAAACCCCAATGGAACATAAGCTTCTTGAGGGCAAGAGATGTAATGATTTTTATCTACATCTGCATTGAGTTATACAGTGTCTTGAACAGAGTTGGGTGGATATAACGTTGGTGTACAATCAAGAGATGTCTCCTTTTAATTTTACCCTCAGATCATAGAGAAGGGATCTAAGAAGCCATCTACTCCATTCTCCAAGTTTTATAGATGGGAAAAACAGAGTTTAAGACACTTCCAAAAAGAAGAACCATAGGAATCAGCTGTTCTAACTGACACATTATAAAGATGAAGAAAATAAAAACCCCAAAAAGTTGTCACTTCCTCAAAGTCACACAGAAAGTCATCCCAGGGTGATGTCCTGGGACATCATGTCCCGTAATTGGCTCCAAAAGCAGTGCCCCTCATTATATACCAAGTTCCTTCCATGGTACTTCAAAATGCCTATGGAACCAAAACTGGTGCTTAATTCACAATTTCTCTTTTGAAGGTCTTTGCCTAGATCTAAACTAGACCTTCCTGGCCACCACTTACTTCCCAATAATTGTGTTGTCCAGTAGAAACTGTCTTACTTTTGTCTTTGTAATTCTAACATTTATAACAATGCTTGAACAATAAAAAAAAACACTGATGCTTAATAAACAGGTAGAGGATTTAGGAGATAATTTTTTTATTTGATTTTTTTACTGATCATCTGAATGTTCCACAATGTCACATTTTTCCTACTTCCAGAAGTATTTTTTAATTAAAACTTTTTTTTCAAAATATATACATGGATAATTTACGACATTCACCTCTAGAAAACCCTCTGTTCTAATTTTTCCCTCCCTTACTCCTGCCCCATCTCCCAGTCGGCAATTAATCCAATGTATGTTAAACAGATGAAATTCCTCTGTATGTATTTCCACAAGTATCATGCTGCACAAGAAAAATCAGATCAAAAAGTGAAAAAAAGGAGAAAAAAATGCAAACAAACAACAAAAAGAGTGAAAATACTATGTTTTGGTCCACATTCAGTTCCCATTGTCCTTTCTCTGGGTGCAGATGACTTTCTTCATCACAAGACCATTGGAACTAGTCTGAATCATGTCATGGTTGAAAAGCGCGGTGTCATCAGATTTGATCATAGTATAATCGTGCATAATAATCTCCTGGTTCTCCTTATTTCACTCAGTATCAGTTCATGTAGGTCTCTCCAGACCTCTCTGAAATCATCCTGCTGATCATTTCTTACAGAACAATGATATTCCATAATATTCATATACCATAACTTCTTCAGCCATTCTCTAACTGATGGGCATCCACTCAGTTTCCATTTTCTTGCCACTACAAAAAGGGCTGTCACAAACATTTTTGCACATGTGAGTCCCTTTCCCTCCTTCATGATCTTTTTAGGATACAAGCACAGTAGAAACACTGCTAGATCAAAGAAGATGCACAGTTTGATAGCCCTTTAGAGGCATAGTTCCAAATTGCTCTCCACAGTGGTTGGACTAGTTTACAACTCCATCAACAATGTATTAGTGCCTCAGTTTTCCCATATCCCCTCCAACATTTGTCATTATCTTTTCCTGTCATTTTAGACAATTTGAGAGGTGTGAAGTAGTACTTTAGAGTTGTCTCAATTTAATGCCACATTTTTAAAAAATAGTTTGTCACATTTTCTTATAAATCACCTGCATAGCATGGGCTCAAAGAAGAATATCACAATTTTTATTTAGGTATCAAAAATATTTTCTTTATCTTCTCAATAGGATACCCATCTTGCTTCTCTTAAAAGCAAGAAGCTGTTTTGGTCAAGAATAAAACCCCTCAGGATAGTAAAAGTCTGGCCCTGGGACAAAAATATGAAATTACACCAAACTATATAAGTAATTCCAACCCTTGTTGAAGCAAGTCAATGTAGCATTTGCTCATTTGGAATGACAGAAGAATTGGCATTACTCTTTGGTAATATCATTTTAATTTTTTAAGGCAGAAAATATTCCTCTTCACCTGCATTGGTAAGTAACCAGCCTGGTACTAATAGTTCTCTGGCAAAAAAAACCAAACCACATTTATTTAAATGTGGATTCAGAAACTGCTCTGAATTTAGGAAATGTGATTAAAATCAAGCTTTTGGCCATAGCTAAATAAAAAAGGTTGAGATTTAACTCCTTAAGTCTTTATGATGCATTGTGTTTAGCTGTATGCTTTGCCCCATTGAAAGTTTAGCAATACTTGATTGTAGGATGATTATTAAAAAAAAAACAAGTCCAAACAACTGGTGAATATAGAAATTAGCTAGCTAAAATTTGGCTGTTAAATCTTATGAAAACAAATAGAGGTTTGCTAATTAACTGGTCTTAAAGAAGTGTCACACCTGAGGTGTTAATAATTATTGGTCCCTAATGGTGCTAATTTAGTGATTAAAAGGTTACAAGTTTCTGTTTATTTCTCCAATGTTGAACACTAGCCAATGTGGATGGCAGCTATAATATTTGTATGTGACACACAGTCCTGAAACTGTCCTTCCACTTGCTCCCTTAGACAGGAGTGTTTACTAAGGTGGGGCACCATTAACCAACAAAGACTTTTGTTTTCTTTCTTGAACTCTTAGTTTCTAGGCCAACAACAGCACTGTTCACACGGGTGTTATAATCCACAGAAAATAGGATATTACAAAGATGGAGTCTCATACTGACATCTTGGTGACTACATTGCTATGAATTTACGCGCCGAACGTGTTCATCTAGATGAAAGAAGTAGAAAAGACTGAAATTGGAATGCAATTTATACACCTTAGATAAGGAAAAAAAAACCTTGGAAACACAGGAAGAGAGAATTGCTTATCATAAGAAAAGAAGATACTTTGATTTAGTTGAGCATGGAAACCAAGAATCTGCTGTCCAGAATTGTAAAAAATAAAACCCATAAATGAACACAAAGAATTTCCCTCCGGCAGCTCATATAATATCTGTCTTTAGAATGAATATAAACATACAAAACAGATCCATGTCTTAACTCCCCAGTCCAGCATTTTCAGCTATTCTAAGATTATGAGGCAGCATGGTGTGAGATAAAGACATTGGACATGAGGTCAGAAGACCTGAGTCTGAGTTTCTGTTCTGTCATTTACTAGTCATGTGATTTCAACAAGTCACACAGTTTATTTAATTATAAATTATTCAATTATAAAATTATAAAAAATAACAATCAGGCTATTAACCCTAATGAAGTTCAAACAAGGTAAGGTACACGAAAGTATTTTTAATTGTAAAACAACTAATAAGAATATGGTAGTGCTACACTATGTAGACAAAATTGAAAATTATTTGAGAGGTGAAAATGATGGTATCAGAGAAGACCAAATGACTTCTCATGAAGTCACATCAATCTTCCTGAAAATCAGAATCATCATTCTCCATGCCCATTCCTATCTGGAAACAGTTATCTTTCCTTCTCTCTAGCCTACTTTCTCCATACCCATTCCTTTCACTTTTCATATATTTTATTGAAAAGAATAATGTATTATTTTCTTTATCATTCAGCTAAGTGCTCCCTTAGGTTTGCTATGGAAAGAGACTATACATTTTACAAGTCATTGTTTCTCTTCATGAACTGATGACAAGAGTAACTAGAAACAGTACACACGTGCAATTTTGGAGAATAAGAGATTAAGAATAAGAGATCAAAAGTTTAAAACAGCAGTGGATATGTTGGGAAGGAAATGAAAGAAGAATGGCAGAAATAAGGAGAGAATGAGGATGAGGTAGATTAAAAAAGGAAAGGAAGAACATATACATACACATAAACATCTCTATGAAAACAAAGCTCAAAATGCTAAAAATCCTTTTTTCATACCAAACAAAATTGAAAATAAAATTAAATTAAAATTAAAAAGTCAAATAAAATTAGGGGAAATAAAGTTATTGCCTAAAGAAAAGCTGTAAGAGAAAAGAAGAAAACAAGTAAAGGAAAATGGGGAGAGCTTTACTTCCAGATTTATCTTAACCAAATTTAAAATGTACTGCCTATAACATTGGCAGTTTACAATGGCAATTAACATCAATGCAAGGGTCTAATTAACCTCAATCAACAAGTCTAAGTAGGTTAATTAAATAGGATTTGGCTAAGCATGAAGCGTAAAAATACAGCTGTCTCATTTAAATATGATTCACTAAAGGAAAGACACCATTTACCAAAATTTTGCAATTGCTTTCAAGGGTTACATAAGCATTTTGGAGTGTGGGAGCTGGAGGGGGAATAGCTACCATTGAGTGTGACCTTTGATTATCCACCTTTTTTCCAGATTTCTTCTAGCTTTTACAGGCACCAATCATGACTAGCTGAAGTATCACTTCATGATCTCCCTGTTCATTTCAGGCTAATTATCTTCCTGACACAATCCCACATTCCCAACAAAACACACTTCTTCCCTACCCCAAGTTCAGCCTTTGAATCCTGTTCTTTTAGGATCAAAGGGCCCAGAACATCTGTGGTGCCATTGCATCCCAAGATGTATTTTTCTTCCTTGTCCTTTTATTTGAGGTTTTATTTTATCCCTATAACTTTCCCACCATTTCAGAACTCTCCAAATCAGAGATAGGGCTCTTGTTGACTAATTTATTTCTGGCAAAACCTGTGCTTTAGTTTCAAACTCTGAATATTCCATTACTTAAAATGATATTTTTATTCAGGTTTTTAGACTACTTGCCCAGGGAATAAGACCATGGACACTCCTATCTAATGCCGAAATAGCCATATAAAAAGCAAAATATTTAGTCAGCCACAACATGTCTATGGGTTACTAAATGGTACAGAAGATAGAGTGCTGGGTCTGGAATAGGGAAGACCTCAGTTAAAATATAATCTTAGGCATTACTAACTGTGTGACTCTGGATAAGTCATATAACATCTGATCAACTTAGTTTCCTCAACTGTAAAATGGTGATAATAACAGCATCTACTGCCTAGAGACAGAATGTAACAAATTAGATAACATTTGTAAAGCACTTAGAACAAGACCTGATACATAATAAGCACTATATAAATGCTTATTTTTCCTTTTTCTCCCAATGGGATGTCTCAACTAGAATCCAACTTGCTTTCTGAGCAAGTAATATCATAACTGACTTCAGTATTCAATAGTCTAGTGATACTCAAATATATCAATAGAATAAAAGGATAAAAAAAGATCATTTCTAGGATCTCTTTCAGATCTATTATATGATTCTATATTTCTAGTAGGATAGGCAAAAAATGGCTCCCTGAAGTTTTCCCCATTTACTCAATTTGATAATACACAGATTCAGATTATGTCTAATTCTAACCTCAAAACAAGATGATACAGTCAGATTCCTCCTTCCTTTGTTTATATATTAGAATCAAAGGATGTCAGAGCTAGAAGAAATTCAGGAGAGCATCTAGGTCCAAACCCTTTATTTTACAAAATATAAAACAGGTCCCAAGAGATAAAGAAATTTGGTCTAAATCACACATAATTGAAAGCAAAGTCAAGACTAAAACACAGCATTTCCAAGCCTTTGCTCTTTCACTATTCTTTACTACCTCCTCCATCATCTTCTGGAATTACTTTATTTTCTTCAAACTATCTTTAGCAGGCTAAATATTTAACTTGATAGAGTTAAATATTCATTTCCATTATATATAATATGATTTTGAGCTATACAGCAACAAAAGACCAATCAGCTAGGAGAAGCAAAAGGTTCCATCAAAGGCTTTGTCCTGACTTGTTAAGGGCTGGTTAAATCACTTAGGAGTCAGTGATCTCAGACCAATGAATGTTCTTTTTTTATACTGGCCCCAAGTTGTCTTCCATTCTCACAGCTTTGACTATCACCATTCTTGTGACTGATGTCAGAGCCATAACTAACCCATGGCCAACAAAACTTTAGACCAGTAAGTAAGTGCTCCAAGAGAGCACAGTTCCTCCTTGGTGGGCCTTTTGCCCCTTACTTCACCTCTCCTTCTCCATATTCTGTTTTGCCCTATGATCTCATTATCATGGTTATCTTTCTTGCTCTACAACCAAGAAGATAAATGAGGTCTAGAGGTTAGGTCTCCCATTTTCCTGTGGTTATATTCTCCTTTGCACCTTAAAATCCACTCTCAAATGCCCGCAGATGAAAATATTTCTAGTTGTAGTTTTGACAAGTGCTTCATCTATGTCTCTAACTCCATCCTCTCTCCCAAGTTCCAGTTCCATTGATGTCTATTTAGCTATTTTGCAATCACCTCCAGTACAATATGTCTAAGATTGGAATCATTAGCTTTCTCATGAAGTGTGTTTGTTAATGGTTTCAACATTCTTCCTGTCAACCAGACTCAAAGCAGACCTTAGTCTCCTTCAGTTTCTTCCTTTCTTTCACATTGCTCCCCTATACATACACCAAATCCAGTCACTCATCAAATTCTATAAGTTTTCCTTTTCTAATGATTTTGAATCCCTTCCTTTTCATTCCTGCTTTTAACTACTCTTTCTATCTACTCTATGCTCCATGAGACACAGACACCACACATACACCCATTTCAGATTTTTATTGTACCTGGTACCTTGCACCTGAATTATTGTAATAACTTTTTATTAAAGCTTTTTATTTTCAAAACATATGCATGGATAATTATTCAACATTAACCTTTGCAAAACCTTGTGTTGCAATTTTACCCCCCTTACCTGACCCCCTCCCCTAGAAGTTAAACATATATGTTAAACATGGTAGAAATGTATGTTAAATCTAATATATGCATAGATATTTATGTTAAATATATGTTAAATCTAATATATGCATATATATTTATACAATTATCTTGCTGCACAAGAAAAATCAAATCAAACCAGAAAAAAGAGAAAGAAAATAAAATTATTGCAATAATTCTTTAACTAATTTCCTCATCTTTAGTATTTTCTTCTTTGGACTATTCTTCCCTAATCAAATGTCACTCTCTTCACCTTCTGTCTATCTACCTTGTTCAAGCTTGAAGATTCCATTCAAATCATACCTCCTTCATAAATTGCATTTCTTGGGATTTTATAGCATGAATGGAATTACATATGATGCAAAATGTTTTCTGGGCATGTCTCTTAGCCCTGTATCTTGGGAGGTAACTGTTGTTCAACAGGAGTTCAATGCAGCCTCCAGGAAACTGATGAACATATCTGCCACACTGGGTAATCTCAGGCAACCAGGAGCAGTATAGGGCCTGAGTCAAAGGGGATTCACATCAACTAGAGAATCTAGTCCTAACAAAAGACTATGGTCTACTTCACTGAGAAAATAGACGCCATATATTTCAGTTTTTCTTTTTTCTTTTTTTTTTCTTTTTTTTTTTTTTTTGCTGAGGCAATTGAGGTTAAGTGATTTGCCCAGGGTCACACAGCTAGGCAGTGTTAAGTGTCTAAGACCAGATTTGAACTCAGGTCCTCCTGACTTCAGTGCTGGTGCTCTATCCACTGTGCCACCTAGCTGCCCCATATTTCAGTTTTTCTATAGAAGCTTCCTCCTATATTTCAGTTTGAAACCCTCCTAAACTATATTCCTTCTTTGCTTCAAATTCATAAGGAGGACTAACCTTCCACCTTGCCAAGGTCAGTCCCTTTAGTAATACCCTTAATCCCATCCCTTCCTTTCTCCACTAAGAAATATAAGGCATTCCTTCTTTCCTATATGTATAACTTTTTCCATTTTGCATCTTCTACTGTTCTCTGTCCACCTGTCTCTGTCTCACATACATACACACACACAACCATATTTTTTTTATTATTCTTGTTAGTCCTCCAGTTGTCTCCAATTCTTAGCAACCCCATGACTATAGAACACCAGGCCCTTCTATCTTCCATTATCTCCCAAAGTCTATCCAAGCTCATATGCATTGCTTCCATAATACTATGTTTATATTGTCTTCTGCTCTCCCACTTTCCTTTATCTTTAATCTTTCCAAAAATCAGAGTTTTTCCAATAAGTTCTGTCTTCTTGTTATCTGGCCAAACTATTTAAATTTCAGCTTCAGTTATTTGACTTTTGAGTGAATAGCCTAGATTAATTTCTTTAAATATTGAGTGATTTAATTTATTTGCTGACCAAAGGAGTTTCAAAAGTCTTTTCCAGCACCACAACTTGAAATTCAATTCTCTGGTGTTCAGCTTCCCTTATAGTTTCTCACAGCCATACACTACTATGAGAAAACCCAGCTTTGACGATATGGGCCTTTGCTGGAAAGGGGATATTTCTTCTTTTTGGTATGTTGTCCAGATTCGCCACAGCTTTTCTTCCAAGGAGCAAATGTCTTTTAATTTCATAACTTTAGTCCCCATCTGCAGTAATCTTTGGGCCCAAGAATTTAAATTCTGACATGACTTCCATTTCTTCTCCCTCTATTTGCCAGGAATTGATGAGACAAGTTGCCAAGATATTAGGCTGTTTGATGTTAGGTTTCAAGCCAGCTATTATACTCTCCTCTTTCACTCTCATCAAGAGGTTTCTTAATCCTTCTTCAATTTCTGCCATTAGTATTGTATCACATAAATTATTAAAAAATTTTCCTGGCAAACTTAATTCTAGCCTTTGATTTATCCAGTCTGATATTTCACATGTACTCTGCATATAAGATAAATTAAAAAGGGACAATATACAACCTTGTAGTACTCCTTTTCCTATCTTAAGTTAATCAGTTCCATATTTTGTCCTCCCTGTTGCTTCTCAGCCCACATACAGGTTCTTCAATATTCCCATCTCTTTGAGGATTTATTCCATCTTGTAGTGATACACAAAGCCCAAGGCTTTAGTGTGTTCTATTAAGCAGAAATAGATATTTTTCTGAAACACCCTTGCTTTCTTCATAATACAATAAATGCTGGCAATTTGGTCTCTAGTTCCTCCATCTCCTTAAAATCAGCCTGCTTTTCTGGTAATTCTTGGTGCATAAATTGCTGAAGTCTAGAATGTCTGCCATTTTTGTCTTTTATCATCTTCATTTTTGCATGAGTTTCCTTTGATATCTCCAATTTTCTTAAAGAGATTGTCATTTTTTTGTCTCGTCTTTCCCATTTTATTGTTTTACTCTATTTCTTTGTATTGCTCATTTAAAAAATATCTCTCCTCACTATTTTCTAGAATTCTGCATTCAGTTGGATATATCTTTCCCTTTCTCCTTTATCTATTACTTTCTTTCTTTCCTCAGCTATTTGTAAAACCTCATCAAACAGCCATTTTCATTTATTGCTCTTTTTCTTGGATTTTTTTGTTGCTACCTTCTGTTGAGTTTGAGATGAGTATGAAACATTCAGATGGAGATATAGCAAGTGATATGGAACCGGAATTCAAGAAAGATAGTAGTAGCTAGGTGGATATGGAGTCAACTGCATAAAAATGAAAATTGAACTCAAGGGAATTGATAGAATAGTATTGCAGACCTCTGTCCAAAGTCCTTTGGGCACTCTATCTACTACATCTAATCCTTTAAATCTATTCATCACTTCTACTTCATATTGTTAACAGATATCGTTATTCCTACTTTCTTCAGTTCAATTCTAAATTGGTAATAAGAAGCTCATGATCTGAGTCCCAGTCAACTCTAGATCTTGTTTTAGCTGACTATATAGAGCTTCTCTACTTTTCATGGCAAAGTAAATAATCAATCTTGTTTCTATATTGATCATCTATATCTGGTGATGTCTATGTGTAGAATCATTTTATGGGCTGCTAAAAAGGAGCTATGACCAGAAAGTTGCAAATAGAGTTATAAAACTCTATTTGTCTCTGCCCTGCTTCATTTTGTATCTTATAGTCAAACTTGCTTGTTATTCTAATTATCTTTTGATTTTCTACATTAAGCATTTCAAGCCCCTATGATCAATATGAATTTTTTTCTTTGATGTTATTTCTAAAAGTTGTTGTAGGTCTCCATAAAACTGAGCAACTTTAACCTCTTTGGCCTCAGAGATTTGTATTACTGTGATGTTGAATAGTTTGCCCTGGATTCAAATAGATTTTATTTTCTAATTTTTGAGATTATACCCCGGAACTGCTTTTCTCACCCTTTTATTGACTATGAATGCTACTCCATTTTTTAAGGGATTCTTTCCCACAGTAGTATATATAATTATCACCATAATTAAATTCACCCCTTCCCATCTACTTAAATGTAACTGACACCCAAAAAATCAGTGTTTAATCTTTCCTGTTCCTGTTTGGTCACATCTAGCTGATTCATAGATATTATCATCTAGTTTTCTGTGCAATATTGATCTTTATAACATCAGAACTTTCCTTTTATCACCACACACACATCCACAGCTGAGATTCCTTTTGGCTTTGGCCAGTTGCTTCATTCTTTTTCGAGTTACTTATAATTGTCCTCTAGCTCTTTCCCTGTAGTATGTTGAATACCTTCTAACCTGAGAGGGTCATCTTCCAAAGTCATCTCTTTTATCATCTTAATATTTCCCATGGGGCTTTCCTAACAAAAATACTGAAGTGGTTTGCCATTTTCTTCTCCAGTGGATCACCTTTCATCATAACCCTCCACTATGACCTATCCATCTTAAGTAACCCTTCATGGCATAGCTCTTAGTTTAATTGTGCTATACAAACTCCTCTGCCACAACCAAGCAGTAATCCAGGATGACTTCTTTAAAAAGTACAGCAGGAAAAAAAGATTAAAGCAGTGCAGCAGAAAGCCTTCATTTGACTCTCAAGTTATCAAGCTATATCACTTCTTCCCTTTCATAGCCAGTTTCTTAAATGAGTTAAATAAACTAGATGCTTCTATTCCAGAAACTTCTACTTCTACTCTACCATAACCCCCATAATCAAGCAGTTGCCCATTTTTGTTAATTTTATTTTCACAGCATCATTCCTCTCAATCCCCTCTATACCACAGCTCTGATCCCCTGCCCCAAACATTCTATTGCCATAAGTATACCTAACAACTGGAGAAGAAAGTTGCAAATCCCGCTAGTATTTTTGCAAGAAAATCCCAGATGGGATCACAAAGAGTCAAGACATGATTAAAATGACAGAATGACAACAAGAAAATACCTAACAATATAATTGGACCATTTAATTTAATGTAGGAGGGACCCTAAGAGACATCTAGTTCAATTCATTTACAAGTGAGGAACCAAGCTCAAGCTTGATTTAATGACTTGCTTGAGGTCACCCAAGTAGCAAATAAAGAGTCAGAATCTGAACTCAGTCCTCTAAGCACCAAATTTAGGGATTTTAAGTTTCTCCACATTCTCTTTTCTTCTCTTTCAATTTCTCTCATCCTTATTCTGAGCCTCTGAAATTGGGATCTGAATTAGAATTATTCTTATAGTAACAACATATTTACCTTGCACTTTTCCCATGATGCTTTCTTCCTTGTGAGAGAGAAAATGTAAATATTATTATTCCCATTTCACAGATAAGAAAAAATGAAGTTCAGTGAAGTTAAACATTATACAGCTAGAAAGTATCAGAGCTGAACTTTGAATTCAAAGTAAATTTAGCACCTGGAATGAATAGTTTTTTTTTTTTTCAAGTGGAGCTTCAAATCAATCATGATTACAAAGACTGACACCATCTCTGTGGGGGACTTAATCCCAATGATGGAGAAACCTCAAACACTGCTTCATGATAGGAAGAAAGAGAATTCAAGATACTGTTTCTCAATTGGTAACATCTTAAAGACACTGAAAATTTCTATTCCAAAGACTAAAGGTCCAAAAAATATTATGATGAGTACAGACCTAGGATGAGTTCACCTGGAGGCAACCATTAAGGAAATAAAACACATCATTTTTATCTTCTTAATTTAAATAATCAGCTTTGCTAATTTCAATATGGCTGAAAATGATGTCATAGTGTAAGCATAATACATTTTAAACAACACAATCATTTTAAATTTTATACCCTCTGAATTTCCATGCCCTATAAGCAAAAGCAAATATTCCCTTAGTTACATCTCTTCTTGAGCCCAGTTCTTCCTCATTACAGATACGGTATTTTTTCCACTACACAAAAGTTCCTCTCTTTCCTCTATTTATGACTTCACATACACATAACACACACACACAAATATACATATATGCATATACACACCTACACTGAATATACAGAGATATTTTGTATACTTGTATATGCACTTGTGTGTGTTTCACCTAGTATCTAAACTCTACACATTTAGCTAGGTTGGTCTGAGACAATCAACACAGTAAGTCATCGTGTCGATAGTGGAAGCTTTCAGAAAATTAATAAAATTGAAAATAAGAAAACTATTGAATTAATAAATAAAACTAAGAGTTGGTTTTAAGAAAAAACCAACAAAATAGATAAGCCTTTAGTTAATTTGATTAGAAAAAGGAAAGAGGAAAATCAAATTGTTAGTCTCAAAAATAATAAGGGAGAACTTTCCGCCAATTAAGAAGAAATTTGAACAATAATTAAGAGTTACTTTGCCCAACTTTATGCCAATAAATTTGATAATCTAAATGAAATAGAGGAATATCTACAAAAATATAGATTGCCCAGGTTAACAGAAGAGGAAATAAATTATTTAAATAGCCCCATTTTAGAAAAAGAAATAGAACAAGCTATTACTCAACTCCCTAAGAAAAAATCTCCAGAGCCAGATGGATTTACATGTGAATTCTACCAAACATTCAAAGAACAATTAATTCCAATACTATACAAACTATTTGAGAAAATAGGGACAGAAGGTATACTGCCAAAATCCTTCTATGAGACTGATATGGGGCTGATAGCTAAACCAGGTAGGGTAAAAACAGAGAAAGAAAACTATAGACCAATTTCCCTAATGAATATTGATGCAAAAATCTTAAATAAAATATTAGCAATAAGATTACAGAAAGTCATCCACAGGATAATACACTATGACCAAGTAGGATTTATACCAGGAACACAGGGCTAGTTCAATATTAGGAAAACTATCAGCATAATCAATTATATTAATAACCAAACTAACAAAAATCACATGATTATCTCAATAGATGCAGAAAAAGCATTTGATAAATTCCATCATCCATTCCTATGAAAAACACTAGAGAGTATAGGAATAAATGGGCTTTTCCTTAAAATGATCAGTAGCATGTATTTAAAAGCATCAGCAAGCAACATATGTAATGGGGAAAAACTAGAACCATTCCCAATAAGATCAGGAGTGAAGCAAGGCTGCCCACTGTCACCATTACTATTTAATATTGTATTAGAAATTTTAGTTTTGACAGTAAGAGAAGAAAAAGAGATTAAAGGAATTAGAGTAGGTAATGAGGAAACAAATTATCACTCTTTGCAGATGACATGATGGTATACTTAGAGAACCCTAAAGACTCGACTAAAAAATTACTAGAAATGATTCACAACTTTAGCAAAGTTGCAGGATACAAAATAAATCCACATAGTGGAAGCTTTTATGCTTTACTGGCAAAGACTTTGAAAATCCAGAGTTACTTCTACCCATTAATCAACAAACCATACAACATTTTTGGGGGGCAGCTAGGTGGTGCAGTGGATAGAGCACCAGCCCTGAAGTCAGGAGGACCTGAGTTCAAATCTGATCTCAGACGCGTAACAGCTGTGTGACCCTGGGCAAGTCACTTAACCCCAATTGCCTCAAAAAAAAACATACAACATTTTTTCAGTACCTACTTCTGAATGTGCCAGGTACTATGCTGGCTACTAGAGATACAAAGAGAAAAAAAAAATAGTCACTAAGCTCAAAGGACTTAAGTTCTACAAGGAAAAGCACGTGTGTGTGTGTGTGTGTGTACATATCTGTGTGTGTGTGTGTGTATACAAAGAAGGCATCGGCATATATATCAGTACTCTATTATTGTGATCCAATATTTTTCATAATCTATCAATCCCTCCCTCCTAATCCCAACAAAGAAAATACACTCCCTTCCATACCAGTTTTCATCTGCAGTCACACAAATATAATTATCTAAGTTATCTCCTAAGACAGAAAATGGCAAGTTTCTCCCTTACTTCTATCCCAACAACATAGGACACTTGGGAGAGTGTCTATCCTCAAGGTTCTGTTAACTACATTCTTCCTTCTTTCCTTTGGTAAATTAATAAATCAGCTAGTATGTCACAGGATGGCAGAAGTTGAAAAACCATATCACCCATACAGGAAGCCTCACCTCAGTTGCCATTCATCCAATAAATCCATAAGTCTTGTTTACATCAGCCCTTCAACTCCAATAGAAACCACCTAACTTGTTTCAACAGTACCAGTCAACAGAAACAATAGCCATGCAGCAGGTATGCTAACCCACAAAGGACATGTCTAAAGAGATAGAAAGAAATTCAGAATGCTTTTCTAGGCAGCCTAAGCCTGCAATCATAGCTTCTTCCGATCCAATTCCAACCTCAGAAAAGGAATAATTGGCTCAGATCACCAGACTGGCTTTGACTTAACAGTGGCTTCTTCATAGTTCCCAATCTATACTCTCTCAACTTCAAAACAGGTGAAAAGTCACATGAGAAATTCTGATGTTGTAAATTTGTTATCAAATTCCTAAAATGGAGAAATTACTTTGCCAAATAAATATGAAAAATAAAACTATGCTTCTAATTTTGTTAATTTCTTATTAATGTTATTAAGAAACTAGTTGGGGCAGCTAGGTGGCGCAGTGGATAGAGCACCAGCCCTGAAGTCAGGAGGACCTGAGTTCAAATCTGATCTCAGACACTTAACATGCTCTAGCTGTGTGACCCTCGGCAAGTCACTTAACCTCAATTGCCTCAGCAAAAAGCTAAAAAAAAAAAAAAAAAAAAAAAAAAAATTAGTTAATTTCTTTCCATCTATATTTTCTAATAGTCAATTAATAAACATGCATTAAGTGCTTACTATTTGCCAACCACTTTGCTAAGTGACAGAGATATAAAGACAGTGAAAAGATAGTTCCTGATCTCAAAGAGTACACAATCTAACCCCAGCAAGGATTTGATCCCCACTTGAGAGTTCAGGTAAGGAGAGGTGTCCTTTAAATCGCATCCATAGTATACCTTTCCTTTGCCAACATTTTTGATCTGTAAGAAAAGTGCATACTGGAAAGAGTACTAGTTTCAGAGTTAGAAGCCCCAGTTTAAATTCTACCTTTTATGTTTATAACCTTTGGGACCTTGGGGAAATCTCTTAACCCTCCCCAAATCTCATTTTCCTAATCTGAGAAATGAAGATATTGGATAGTTGCTCTACATGGTCCCTTATGAGCCATACAGGTGTATGTGGGGGGGGGGTTGTATTCATATTTACCTATCTATATATGTGTATGTTATTTCTCCCAATGGAATGTAAGAGTTTAATACTAGGGTCTAGTATACAGTTTCCACTTAATAAGTACATCAAATTGGATCTGAATTGATTATTCCATTGGAGACAAAGAAAAGTAAGAATATCAGAGTCCTGTGGTTTGCCCAAAAGGTTGAAAAACAGATTACTCTTTGTAATTAGGGGACATTTAAAGTGGCCTAACCTTCAGTATATCATAATTTTGATGTCCTCGATGAATAAATAACTTCTCTCCTGAGCTTCCATTTCTTCATTTAAAAAAGGTAGAAGTTTCACGGTCCCTTTCACTCATGAGATGCTTCCGTCTATGGTTCTTTTAACCTACTAATCCATAGGTTGTTAAACATTCATATTTCATTGTCCCCTTTGGTAACATTCTGGTGAAATCCATGGATCCTTTCTCAAAAATAATGTTTGTAAAAGCAGAAAATAATAGGATTACAAAGGAAATTAATTATAGCAACTCAATTACTGAATTTTTTTTAAGTTCATGGACTCTAGATTAAGAATCCTGCACTAATCTCATAAATGTTTTTTTCCTCCACTTTCTATAATTAAGTCACTCACATAAGTATTTTTCAGGCATTTCTTTTCTTTGAATAATATGCTAATAATTGTCAGCTTTCAAAGTACAAGTTCCTACTTAATTTCTTTATTACTTCATTTTACTTCTCCAGGAATTTGTTTTTCTCTCTTATAATATGTGACTTTTTTTGAGGGGGATGGAACGTGAATACAATATTCTCTATAAGGAATCAAGAGACATGATTATCATTACTTGCTCTGCCACAAACTCAATGTGCAATCCCAACCAAGTCATTTCATCTCATTGGAGAGCCTCAGTTTCCTCATCACCAAAATGAGATGATTATAATAACATATATATATATATATATATAATATTGAGGAAATGCTATTTCCAGCTTATTGATTAATAACTTAAGGTTTAGAGAGCATATGTGAATCTCTCATGTTCCTCATCTATTATGAATGAAATTTAAGCTTTGAATCCAATTCATCTGACTTCTCATCTTGTGGTCTTTCTGGTATTCCCCAATTCCTCTACAATCCTTTCCAGTGCTGAGATGCTAAGGGTAAATTCTATGGTTTAAGTGATTGAAGATGAGGGGCCAAGTTCACCAAAAGAGGTTTTGCTCAGCAAAAAAAAAATGGAATCAGAATGTTAGGGAGTTTTTAAATAATAGTCCTAGGGTATTAGAAGAGCTGGCAAACAGCTGGCCTTTGCAACATTGCCCTTTACTTGATATATACACAGTAAGGCTGAAAGCTTTAATAAGATATTGCTAATGCATGGTCTGATCTTCAGCTAAAATATGCCCAAGTGAATACAAAGATAATAAGATTTTGTTCTAGATGAAAATTTTAAAGACATATAATGAACATTATATCACAATCCTAAAATCTAAAACTTACATTAGACCTTTCCTGGAGACAGCACGGATACAATAGAAAGAGAATTATATATTCTATCAGAGGACCCAGGTTTTTGTCCTGGTACTATCACTCGCTATCTGTATTAAAGTCATTTATCTTCTCCAGGCTTTTGTTTCATTTGTTAACAAAATGGTTTGGACTAAATGACCCTTATTCTTCCTTCCCAACTCTAACTCTAGAATCCTAGTTGTATATTTTCATTCTACTTCTTCAAAATATGTCAATCAAAGTTTAAAGGCAATGAAACATCTTGATAAAGATGATTTGAAAAAAATGGTTATTCACAGTTTAGTAAGCATGAAATTCTTATAGCATTTTACCATTCCCACTTTATCCTCATTTACACAACTACTACATAAATGTTATACTTTCTTATTTGTTCTTATATTGTCTTTTGTTAAGATAAATGTTATATTGGGGGCAGCTAGGTGGCGCAGTGGTTAGAGCACCAGCCCTGAAGTCAGGAGGACCTGAGTTCAAATCTGGTCTCGGACACTTCCTAACTGTGTGACCCTGGGCAAGTCACTTAACCTCAATTGCCTCAGCAAAAAGCAAAAAAAAAAAAAAAAAAGATAAATGTTATATTATTTTCCCTTCTCTGCAAATAATGAAATTATCTTTTTACCACCTCTCATAGAGGTAACATTTTTGCCATTGTAAATAAACATGGGGTTTTAAACATTTTGACACAGTAATTTAAGGGATAAAATTGGTGCTCCAAAGGAAATCTTTTGAAGATAGATTATAGGATATCATGAAGAAAATAATCGTGGGATTTTTAAGAAAGACTTTGAGCTACAGAAAGTGGAGGAAAAAATACTCGTGAGACTACCATAGGATACTTAATGTAGAGTACATGAACTTTTTATGGATTTAAGTATAATTGATTTCCTTTGTAATTCTGTTGTTGGGTAAGACTTATGTGATAGATTCGGGAAAACATGGACAAGAATTATGCATTATGGGAAGATAAAGGTGAATTGCAATTTGTACCACTAACAAGAATACCTGCTTTAATGGTGCCACAGCCCAAAGGTGTCAAACTCATAATCCTCAAATTATATATGATGCACAAGTTTCCAAGTGTGACCCAAACCAAATTAAAATGTAATTGGGAAGTAATTAAGAAAGTAAAAATACAATAAAACATAGATCATGTTAGTAAGTGATTTTCTAAATTAATGTGCACCTTCAGGGATCCTTGGTGCACCTCCCCAATTTCTATTTGAGTTTGACACCACTGCCACAGATCACTTCAAGTACTGAGGAATTTGAAAAACAAAAACAAAACAAAACCTCTTTTTTATAAAGATATTTGGTTTCTCATATTTAAAGTGCAATCTTTCATTGGACTGTAAGTCTAGAGTTCAAATAAATCTCTGAGATAATTTGGTTCATTTTTAAAATAAGGAAAACAAGTCCCCACAAAAGTAAGTGATTTGCCCAAAGTTTTACCTGTAAAGGGCATTAGAGTATGTATAGGATTTGAACTGGAGTGTTTTGATTGCTAAGCTAGTGAACTTTCCACTGTACCACACTTCCTACTATTTATAAACCTCCCCCCCACCAAAAAAAAAAGCTGCCTCTTCATGCTATGATCACTTTTAAACATTTCATCATCCTTGTATGTATATATGTACACATATATAAGATAGTTTAAGCCATACAACAACCCAATAAAGTAAATGTCCCATATATTATTATTATTTTCATTTTATAGATGAAGATAAAAATG
The DNA here is from genome assembly GCA_023553655.1 of Myrmecobius fasciatus. Classification (NCBI taxonomy): domain Eukaryota; kingdom Metazoa; phylum Chordata; class Mammalia; order Dasyuromorphia; family Myrmecobiidae; genus Myrmecobius; species Myrmecobius fasciatus. Next base: position 379,289 of record JAJPUD010000113.1, read on the forward strand.
AGAGCAATTAAGTAATTTTCCAGGATCACATAGCTAATAAGCAACCATGGGGATGGGGAAAGGAAGAGAAAAAAATTAAAAATGCTCAGCAGAGAACAAAAGAAAACTTAGAAGGAAGCACAGAAAAAAAAATTTGAAAACAATGTGTAGTATTTATTGCACAAAGTTTTTTAAAAACTTTGAGATGGAAATTTATGGTTTTATGTCTATGTTCTTCTGTGAACATAATATGATTTGTTCTCTTTTTATATTAAACACAAATATACAACTACTCATCTACATATATTTGAAAACAACAACCAAAAGAAAAATCAAGCACTCAGACCAGAAATAGTAGTTTCAACATTACCATGACTTATTTCATTATTGTGGCCTTTTATTGTTTGATAAGTTCTCATCTGTGTTTGTCTTCCTCAAAAAGATGATTGTAAACTTTCTGAGTTTAAGTATAATTATTTTTGCTTCTTTTGTGTTTCCAATCAATCTCACAAACATACATATGCAGACTTGATTTATTAATTCTACCTTCATCTCCATTTGATGACATGCTAGATCCATACACTTCTGGCCCTCGGTACCCCATTGTCTAGTCCTTTGTATGATTATATCTCACTCAAGAGTGCATTGCTGAAGTGGCAGAATCTTGTAATAGATTTCAGCTGAGACTCACCAACAAAGGTCTTGACTGAGCTTTCCCTAATGCAAGTTGGTACATGGCCACCTATTATCCCCAAGCTGACTGCCAGTCTGTGGAGCTGTGCTAACTTGGCAAAGCAATCCATCGTTTGAGGGATATTCTATACTACAATTATCATTCTCATGTTCTCATTATAGAAGAAAAAAGGCATAAATTTCAAGCATCCCTGGACAGAAAAATCAAGATAAAAACATTTGGATTAGGAGACAAAGTTAATACCATATAATAATCACAAATTCTTTACTTTGGAGAGTAATAGTGATGTTAATGATAACAATGATAATAATAATTAATAAACAGCATTGGTGTAGCAGGAGAACTAAGTTTTCATTTCAGTTTTACCTCTAACTAGTTGTATTATAATAAACCACTCTCTACATATTAGTTCCCCATTTGAAAAAAGGAGTCAGATGAGATTCTCCAAGGATCTTCCAGTTCTAACGTTAGAAGAATGAAGTACTTTGCATTTGGAAGGCTCTCAGTGTATATTTTGTTGAATTGATTCTATGAATTTTATATAAAATTTCACCACTCTGTTAAGGCATTTTAATGGAAATTAAAATGAGTATAGATTTTTCAACTCTAAAGATTTAGTAACATAAATGCAAGCAGACAAGTTAAAAAACCAATAGCTACAAAGGGCAAAGGCACCATTCTGTAACCATCGTACTTGCTTGAGTTAGTGAAATTCAATACTCATGTGAGACTGAATATATAGTGGTAACTCATTCAATCAAATTTCTTTTTGTGTGGGGGGAGGATAAGGAAATTATATTTGAGTTAAATTAGGATAATATAATTTTAAGATTAAGATTGAGGCACATATCAATTTTCAAAAATGATAATTCTGAGATTAATTTAAGTCAACTACAATCCATATGAGCTACATAGATACATATGTAATACATATGTAGCCAAACTGGTTATACAGTATGAGTTTCACACTTCTTCACATATCTTCATAGCTCAGCTCATGTGCCAACTATATAAGAAGTCTTTTCTGACACCCCACATTCACAGTTAAAATTCTCTCCTTCCTCCTCAAATTATCATTCAAATACATATTTGTATCTCTCCCATAGGATGTAACCTTAAAGACAAAACTGTTTTCCATTCTGTCTTTGTGCCCACATAATAGGCATTTAATAAATGCTTTTCAGAATTAATTAGAATAAAATAGATATTATTTTTCTTGCACAACAATGATGTGTGGAAATATGTATACATATATTCAATTTGTCAAGTATTTTAACATAATTAACATGTAATAGATATTCTGCCATCTAGGGGAGAGGTGGGGAGTAGGGAGGGGGAAATTTGTAACAGAAAGCTTTGTAAGGGTTAATGTTGAAGAATTACTCATACATATGTTTTGCAAATAAAAAGTTTTAATAATAAAAAAAGAATTAATTAGAACTCACTAACACATGAAAACATTAACTTGCACATTTCTTGCTAAGCTTCATCTACTGAACTTAAAATAAGTACTAACTTGATAGAAGGAGCACTGGACTTAGAATCAGGATACAAAAGTGCAAATTATCAGTTTATTGTGTGATCCTGAACAAGCTGCAACTTCTCTGAAGTTCAGTTTCCTCATTTCTATAATATGGATAATAATATCTCTACTATATATCTCTTCATAAGGTTTGTTTTGTGGAAAGTGCTTGCCAACAGCAAATAAAATAGGAATTAGAATTTTCATAGTGGATAAAATTACTATTACTAGAATCTCTGAATGTTTTTGTGGGATAACAGGAAGAGTAAGGGAAGTAGGATAGGGTAGAGGATGTTAAGTTTAAAGAGCTGAATAATTAAAACTGTCCTAAATATACTTATTTGATTCTTTTAAAAGATGTTTACCTGATTTCAAAGGCCATTTGACATTCACCCAGTGAAACTTAATTGTAGCAATGGCTGGGGAAGAAGGTAGGGATTACTAGCCTTTAGCTTGGCATTATTTCATTGCCAACTGCTTTTTGTTGCCAAAACTGTTTCCTTTGACATCTCTGATATTATCCCATCCTGGCTTCAAGGAAAATGCCCAAAGCTCTAAGCAGGAAAACTGAAGAGGACAGGCAAAGTAACATGGAAGAAATTGTGAAAATTCTAAAAAGTGTCACCCAGATCAAGAAAGAAAATGGATGAAGTGATATAGTTAATACTTTTATGTCACTTCATCCATTTTCTTTCTTGATCTGTGTAAAAGGTAGTAATCAGTAGGTTAAAAGGAACATGACTTTTGAAAATAACCTCAATGATAATCAGAGATGCTACCTTAAATTGCTAGTAGCCTATTTTTTTTTTCAGATCAGGATGCTAATGAAGGTTTGCTAAAGATATACATGTGTGTATGTGTACATATACACATATATATATAAATATGTATATACATATATATACATATAAATGGGGATAACTAGGGCTCTGATGATACAAAGACAAAAATAAAAGCAGCCATTGCTTCAAGCAGCTCATTTTCTACAATAAATGCAATTTCCAATCAGAAATAGGGCCAGTAGTTTCTTTTTTAGCTCTCAAAGACTCAGACTCTGTTGCCAAAATTGCCACAGGACTCACACTAAAATGTCTCACCTTTGAGCCTTCATAACAACAATAACAACAAAGACAGGATTTATTGAGCATACAAAATAATCTGCTTTCAAATAACAATATGCTATCTCTTTAGGTAGGAAAAGGGACATAATGGGAGAAGGGAAATCTTGACTAAGCTATAGCTACTCCAATATAAAAGAATAAACAGAGACTTGTAGGCTCCAAGGATATCATCTAGTACCTGACCTTGGCATCAAATTATATAAAAGGGGTGGAGGGCATGAGCCTGGCCAGTAACCTTAATGCTTAATATATTATGTTGCCCTCACTTTGCAGAAGCCATGCCTGTGTATCAGTTTCTTATAAAAATGAGTCACTGTAATGTGAGCATAGGTATAGAGACAGGAATACAACAGAATTATGCAAACTACATTTCCTTTTCACAAAACAGATTAGAAAGCAGACTTGCACAAAACTATTCACAGTAATTGTGCGTGCTGAACACCACATACTAGCCTATTAATTCTTAATTTTCCCAGATAAATAGGAAGGCAGTTTCCTCCAGACTTAGTCACCAGTGATATATCAGCTTTTCACTTATTTACTCTAACCTGCTATAGTTTTTAAAAATGTAATATAGACAGGGGAGTTAGCCTCTGAAGGGCTCCCACTGTTATCTCAGTCAAGTCAGAGAATGCTGTTCTGAAGTCTGTCTCCTACAATATTTCAGATTAGTCTCCTAGGGATCTCTTCTCCTGTTGATGGTCACATGAAACTCTCCTTAATGGGGAGAAGAATTTTACTGGCCCAGAAGGCCTAGCCCTAGGAACTCATCAGCACCACCACCAATAACTGCCAACAAGCGCTGTAGCTATAACAGGGCATATTACGTAGTCTTAGGTCCAATCTATTTGTTTTACTGATAGAGCCACTCTCCAGCAGATACTACTCTAAGGAAAAGAGATGAGAGGTGAAATTTTACCTTTTTAAGGTTTCTTCATGATACCTTTTCTGATTCTTTCCCACTATTATCAGAGCTCTTCCTACCTGCACCATTTCCAAAATTACTTTGGTGTATGTATATATACATAAACATAAACACACATCTTTATTACTTTTGTATTTATAGATCTGTGTAGATGCTGTACATCCACACTGAGACACACATACACACACGCAATAGAATGTAAATTCTTTGAGGACACTGTTCTTTTTAAACCCAGTGTCTTGCATATAGTAGGTGATTAATAAAAGCTTATTAAATGAATAGGTGAGCGAGTTCTGTAAGATCCAAAACACTCTTTGCCTCTAAAAGATACTTTGTAAAAGTTAAACTGATCCATGAGTTGGATCCTCTGTATCTCATTCCCTCAATATACATTTATTAAACTCTTACTATATACCAGGCACTGCAGTATGCTGTGTTACGGATATAAAGAAAGATAAAAGTACCTGCTGTCAAAGGGCTTTCAGTCTAAAGAAAAAAAAATGTGCAAATGAACTCTCTATATCTATATATATATAGATAGATAGATATATGCATATATATATTTACACACATGTATACATATATATGTATATGGTATAGATAAATATAGATATACATATAAATATATGAATGACATGTGACATTTTACATATTTCACACATGATCAGATATATATATATATACATAATCAACTGGAAATAACCAACAAAAATAAGGCACTGTAATTAAAGGATATCAAAAAAGATTTTGTATAAAAATATAGAAGGTACTTGAAGGAATCCAGGGAAGCCAGTAGGCAGAGGAAAGGAGAGAGAGCATTGCAGGATACAATATAGCCAGTGAAAATGCCCAAAGTTGGGAAATGGAATTTCTTATTTGAGAAACAATTAGGATCCCAGTGCTACCGGATCAAAGAGAACTTGTTGGAAAGAGGGATGGGATCCTATGAGATATAAAAAAAACTAGAAAGGTAATAGGTTATAAAGGGAAAAGAATCAATGGAATGGTCCTAAGCTCAGGCTGATTTCTTGGAATGTTCCATAGTTCATTCCCAGGGAAATGAATTGAATGAATTCAGTGAAACAATTACCTTGATGAGGAAGATGAATTCAAATTTTGCCTCAGACCAAATTTGCCAAAAACTGGCTGTGTGATCCTGAATACATAACTTAATCTGTCTGCCTTGGTCTCCCCATCAGCAAAATGAGGATAGTTAATAGTACCTACCTTCCAGGTTGTGGTGAGGATAAAAGAACAGTATATGATAAAGTGCTTTGCAAACCTTAAAGAGCTATATAAATGCTGCTATTTTAATTAACATTATTAAGAAAGTGGGGCTTACTTCATTTTTCTCTAGTGCCTTATATTTGTGAACCCTAATTTTTAGCAATGTAGCCTCTGTTTCCCCTGAAATTTGCTAGCACTTCCCATACACATGCATTAACTTTGACTTTGTGAGGGTTTCTTTGGCCATGAAAACCAATCATTTCCTGTGTGTTCTGATAGATTTCTATGTGTCATAGGGTGGCTTTCTGCGGATGCCCCTTTTTATTTGATCACAGGGAAAAGATAAAAAGAAGGTGGGATCATTCGACTTCAGTAAAGATGGATTAAGAGGAACCTGAAAAATGTCTTCAAGCATATGAAAGGTTACACAGAAGTTAATCAGCTGTATTTAAAGACCTGAGTGAGAAGAAATTGATTCTTATTAAAGCAGGAGATATTTTTGATAAAGTCAAAAGAAGAACCAACTTTCCATCCTGAAAATACTTCACATTAACATTAAATGTATTTGGAAATTTGTTTTGTATGACTGCCCATATATAATATATATCAAAATTGTTTACCTTCCCAATCAGGGGGAGGGAGAGAATTTGAAACTCAAAAAAATTAAACAAATGTCAATAATTAGTTTTACATATAATTGGAAAAAAACCATTTTTAAATCTTATTTTGCTTTGACTTCTCTATGTACATACTATTATATTCTACATGATATTCTATTCTACTTAATAAAATGTCAGATCCTTGAGAGTACTTTGTCCAGTTCCTGCTTTTTGATTGAATGGACATTAGCTTTGTGCCAACCACTAGAAAATTACTCCTTACCACAATTTCCCCCCATCATTTCATTGATGAGGTCCCTGGTACCCATTTAATCTTTGTTTTTTTATGAGTAAAACATTCTTATATGAAATTAGTCAATCAGATTTAGAAATGGATATAAGAAATCTTCATTTCAAATTTTCATCCTAATGAAGCAGATACAATAATTAAATATTATCACAGAAGTGAATGCCTTAAGAGTGATCTGGTAACAAATATGTTCACATTTCAAAGTGGTTCATCTTAGCTTTTAAAACTAGTCTATCTGTTGATGCAAGCAGGAGTCACACTCTTGATAGAGGCATGACTCTGCAATGATTGTTGGTATTACCATGAAGGTAGTGACTCATTTGTTCCAGCAGTCTGGAAATTTAGTGAAATTCAGTCAGAATTCATCATAAAAACAAAACAAAAATAACCCTCCACTACAGCCAAAAGATTTACAGGTTTATTATTTGAATTAATGACAACATTAGTCCATATTCCTTGAATCACCAGCTACTGACCTTGGGTTTTTGAGGTAATAGACAATCCCAGAAAACAACAAAAAGCCAAATGGGTCCCAACATACAAACAGAAATGGGTGATAGCTAGAGTTACCAATGTTAAATCATTTATTTTAGCATACCTGTTATATCTTTGACTAGAACATCTTAATACCAGCAAGTCCTAGCTAGAAAAAGTTTAATTATTTATAACTACTGCTAGATTCAATTTTTATAGATTGGAGTAGATGTAAAAGTATTCTGCATTCAGAGAGGAAAGAAATACGAAAATCAGGTTGAATTTAAGGCAAAGGAACTTTATTACAATTCAGAGAAAATGTCATTCCAAATTTCCTCCCTCCCCCATCTTCCAAAGTCCATTGTCTCTGCTATGAACAGTGATTCTTCTACGTGCATTATTCCCCTCTCTCTATAACTCAATGTAAGATACATGTAGGACAAGCATCTGGTAGAGGGAATCAAATGAACGGCTATGGAAGCATACCTATTTGAAACAAAACCAAACACAAAATCTCACAGAGCAAGATTGGAATGGACCTTTTAGGTCATGTCGCCTGATTGAAATAATGAAACAGAAGCTTCCCAGCCTAGTCTGTGTTATTACTCTATCTAGATGACAGCCTCTTGTTTTATTATTTATTCTTAAATTATTATGCTGTTTCCAATAACAAATGCTGCATACTTAAGGATATAAACCATTGCTGTGAGAATCTTTTACAATATTTTCAATGTTCTTTGTGAAAACTACAGAAGAAAAACAGTCTGAGAAAAAAACTCTGTTGCTATTATTATTAACTATTGGGAATAGAGAATCACATGAAGTTCAATACTGTAAACATAAAGAGCCAAAACCTATCTCCTAAATTCAGTCATAATTAATGATGTGTTCTGAGAAGCAGCTATACTACTTACACGGAAAATTTCATCAGCATTATTGCTGCTAATATTTCATACAAGTTTGCTTAAATTTAAGGATTTCCTTAAGTCCCCCCCCCCAACCCATATGCTAATTAGTGGATTGTGAGACAATAGTGAAGCTAGTCTAGCAGAGAACCATCTAAATTTCTTTTTATTCTTTCCCTGGTCCCGGTGTTTCTTTTTCCTTCTGTTTAGCAACCACAGTTTCTACCTCTAGCCCTACCTTCTTTGAATGACTGGCCCATAGTACTTTCCAGCACAAGCTAGGTATTGTCCAAGATTGGTAAATGAGTATTCACAAACCTAGAGACAAAGGAAATATCCACATGCCAAATGCTTTCTGTATTTTTCCCTTTTTCAACTTTTCTTTTCCATTTTGATATTCCTTGAATAATGATAGATGCATTAAGGCCTTCCTCAGTCCAAAAAAAAAAGACTCAAATCTTTCTCCAGAAGAGTTTTAGTAGGAAGTTTTTGAAAGATGGCACCAGGGAAAGCACACCAGATAGAGAAATGTATAAGCCTATGGGGATGTGTTATCACCACCATATCTGAAACAAGAGCAAGCCAGCACAGATGTACTTCAATAAGCTGCACGGTAGCCCACTGCAGCAGAGCAGAAGGTGTATCTCTCAAACAACTGGCAGCAGCTCAGAGGCAACAGAAGCCCTTTCCTCACCCTCCCAAAAACGTTCTCTTAAAAATTATCCACTGACACCAAAAAATTTTGTCATCTCAGTCTCAGGAAGAATTTTTACTGACACCTCTGGGGACCTACTTCCCCCTCTATTTTAGCAATCATTGATGAGATGCTAACTCATTTTAAGATGAACAAACTGAGATTAAGCAACTTGCCTACAATCACATGGTAGTAGGCACTGGATAAACTTTGAATTTAGGTCCTCTGATTCCTGAGCCAAAGATCTTTTCCTTGAGCCTCTTCTCTGCTAGTTTATGTCTTCCAGAAAAATATCAAGTAATGTTTTGGACACATTTTGTTGCTTCTGGAAAAAGTCACTGAAAGATTTCCAGGGTGAAAAAAAAGCATGATCTTCAAAGTGACTTTCTGATCATGATGAGATTTGGCCTTTCAGAGATAATTTCATAAAAGGTTATTTCAGAGACTCTGCCAACAAAACAGGGAAAAGATGGCTAAAGCAAGAAGAAACTCAACAATAGTTACAAAGCAGCCTTGGATAAACACATCACCACCTTACTCATATGCACTAGGGGGTTTGCTTGATTAAAAAAGATTTCTGCATCTATTAGAGTGTCAGCTTATTGAGGGCAAGGAAGGTTTTTTATTCTCCCCCTTTTTTTCTCCCTAGTACTTAGCACAGGGTATGGCACATGGTAGGTTGATCAAGGGACAATTAGGTCACCAGGGGAATTAATCTGCTAAAAAGACATTATTTTTAAAGTGAATACATTCATTCCTCCATTCACTTAATGTTTGAATATTTAGAATCATAGATTTAGAGAGGGACTTTATATACCTAACAATGTTTAGATGGAAAGCATCAGTGAAAATCTGTTAACTATAAAGAACATTCAAAGTAATCTGTATTTATTTATTTTATTTATTTATTTCTTCCCATATTTCTTCCAACTTGATTTGTGCTTCTTTCAATCATACCTAGATCCCTCCTCCAGAAAGGTAGTTTTTATATTCTACTACTTGGTTATTAATGATAACTATGGTTTACATAGGATTCCTGAAATTATTGATGCAAAGACTACCATATCTCATATATGAGAAGTAGAAGATGGCTAGAATTGTCAGGTGGTCTAAATTGAGAGTTTTGCTAGGACAAATGAGGATAGTTAGAAAGTAAAGTATTGCTACATCTCTGCCAGAAGACAAAAGCGAAAAACAAGATAAGATCTTATGAAGGAATATACAAACCATCTAATCTAATCTCCTCATTTTATAAATGAGGAAACTGAGCCTCAAGTATAATAAGTGATTTGTTCAAAAATACACAGCTACAGAATATCAAAGGCAAAACTTGAACCCAGGTCTCCAGATCCATTGTTCTTACCACTGTCAAGAACCTTGAGTTGTACTTTTTTATCTCTCACTCATTTTTTCACAATACAAGTACTTGTTGAGTGATTTTGGCTTAGATACACAAATAGTTACTTATTTGTGTCTCATATGTACTAAGGCAATGAACTGGTACCCTGAAGAGAGTGCCAAGCCTGACTTCAGATGCTTACTTGCACTTAACCCTGTTTGCCTCAGTTTTCTCATCTGTCAAATGAGATGAAAAAAAAAGGCAAACTACTCCAGTATCTTTGCCCAAAAAAACCAAAATGAGGTCACAAATGACTGAAACAACTCAATAACATCTCCTATATAAAGTAGGTGCAGAGTGTGACAATTGGGTAATTTTAAGCTTTATGGACAAAGATATCCCAGCTTATGAAAACATAATGCACTATTATTACTGTATTTAATCCATTTACCATGAGTGACAAGACATCTAGAGTGACGAACAAGGAGTTTCCATTACCACTCACCCTTGTTACTGAACAAGGAAATGGATTAAGCAGCATGGAACAGTGTGTAATTGTTCATACTATATGGGTGGGAAAATCAAGATCTTAATTAAGTAGGGAATACAAGTGTCTATGTAATTGATAATTGTCATTTTACTGAAAGTAGTCACGATCACCCATGAGTCACGTTGAAATGAAAGTTGAATCCCAGTTCCTGTGATTAGGAAGGAAGATTAGTGGCTCTGCTGGAGATCTGTGCTTTCTTGAGATCTAGTTGTATTAGCCCTCCTTGTAGAGAGAAATTCATAGGAGATTTGCAGTGTAGCTGGAAAACTGAGGAGGAATAGGAGAGAGAGACAAATTAAAAAGTAAACATAAACTTTTTTAGTTTTCCTCTACTATTGTTTTTCTCAATAATATTTTATTTTTCCAATTACATGTAAAGATAGTATTCGATATTCATTTAGTCAGATTTTTTCTCCCTTCTCTTATTTCCCTCCTTCCCAAGAAAGCAAGCCATCTGATATAGGTTATACATGTATGTCATTTTAAATACATTTTCATATCAGTCATGTAAAAAAATCAGAATAAAAGGGAAAAACACAAGAAAGAAAAGGTAAACAAACAAAAAAGATGAAAATAGTATGTTTCAATTTGATTCAGTCTCCTATAGTTCTCCCTCTGAATGCAAATGGCATTTTGTACCCCAAATCTATTGGAATTATCTTGGATTATCTCATTGCTGAGAACAGCTAAATCTATCATAGCTGAGCATCACATAATCTTGCTGTAACTGTGTGCAATGTTCTCCTGGCTCTGAATAGCATTATCATTATTTCTATAAATCCATGATCTCATCAATGTGGATACTACCTCCAAAAAAAAAAAATTCATCCACATGCTGTCATCAGATGAAATTCTTATCTGTGTCCTCTCACAAACCCTCCACAAATGTACTATATTTCCAATTATTTAAATCTGACTTCATTTGTGTGAAAAGTGTTTTGTAATTGTGTTTATATGGTTCATGACTTTGTCTTGACAGGCAGATTCCCAAATATTTTATATTGTCTACAATTATTTTAAATAGTATTTCTCTTTCTATCTCTTGCTGCTGGGCTTTCTTGGTAATATAAAGAAATGTCAGTGATTTATGTGGGTTTATTTTAACTTCACTAATTGTTTCAAGAAGCTTTTTAGTTGATTCACTAGGATTCTCTGAGTACACCATCATATCATCTGCAAAGAATGATGATTTTGTTTTCTCATAGCCTATTTTAATTCTTTCAATTTGTCTTCTTGTATTTCCTAAGCTAATATTTGTTGTACAATATTTGATAATAATGGTGATAAAAAGTTAAAGGAGAAGAATGCTTTAAGAAAGCAAAATTGACCAATTGGAAAAGTAGGTATAAATGCAATTTATATTCCCTAAAAATAATTCCTTAAAAATATAACTGAGCAATTGGAAGCTAATGACTTTATTAGAAACCAAGATACAATAAATCAAAACTAAAAAAATGAAAAATTAGAAAAAATGTGAAATATCTCATGGAAAAAAAAAACAAATGACTTGGAAAATAGATCCAGAAGAGATAATTTTAAAATTATTGGTCTACCTGAAAGTCATAATCAAAAAAAAATCTGGACATCATCTTTCAAGAAATTATTAAGGAAAGCTGTCCTGATGTTCTAGACCAGAGGATAAAATAGAAATTTTAAAAATGTACCAGTCACCTTCTAAAAGAGATCCCCAAATTAAAATTCCCATGAATATTATAGCCAAATTCTGGAACTCCTAGGCCAAGGAAAAAACATGGCATGCATCCAGAAAGAAACTATTCAAGTTAGTGAAATCACAGTCTGGATAATAACATTAAAGGACCAGAGGGCTTGGAATATGATATTCTGGAGAGAGCAATGGAGCTAGATTATAATCAAGAACCATCTACCCAGCAAAACTGAGTATAATCCTTCAGAGGAAAAGGCAGATATTCAATGAAATAGATGATTTTCAAACATTTGTAATAAAAAGATCAGAGCTAAATGGAAAATTTGATTTTCAAATGTAGGACTCTGGAGAAGCATAAGGAGGTAATCGGGAAAGTGATATCATAAAATACTTAATAAGCTTTATCTGTTTATATTCCTACTTGGGAGGATGATACTTGTAACTCATTAAAACTTTCTTATTATTATGGCAGTTAGAAGCATATAGACAGAGGGCAGAGATATGTATTGAATATGAAGGGATAATATCTTTTTTAAAAAAGTGATGAAATTAAAGGATGAGAAAGGAATGCACTAGGAGAAAGAGAAAGTGAGAAGTGGAATGGTGTGAATTATATATATATATATATATATATGAAGATATGCAAATTGTCAACAAATTTTAAAATGCTTCAAAATCACTACTAATAAGAAAAGTGGAATTTAAAACAACTTGGAGATTTAATGTCACACCCAGCAAATTGGAAAAGACTATAAAAGACAAATACTCAACCCTGGCAGAGTTGTGGGGAGATAGGTATGCAAAACTACTGGCGGAGTTATGAAATGGTTCGACTATTCTGGACACTAATTGGAAATTAAGCTATAAAACTAACTAAATTTTCATTTCCTGTGACCCAGTGGTGCCACAACTAAGTATGTACCCCCAAGGGACCAAACTCAAAGAGAAAGGTCCTATGTAAACAAAAAAATAGCAGCACTTTTTATGAGAGCAAATATATGTGTATCAGAATTTTTAGACATAGTAAGCACTTAAAAAATGTTTGCCAACCAATTGATTGAATGGCTAAATTATGATATATGAATGCAATAAAAGAAGGTAGCTAGATCCAGTAGAAAGAGCACTGAATTTAGAATCTCATGATCTAAAATGAAAATTTATCTGTGTAACTTTGGACAATTGACTTAACTTGGAACTCAATTTCCTGGATTGGAAATAAGGGAGTTGGATGAAGTAATTGCAAACATCCCTTCTAGCAGTAGACCTTTGATCACTGCATTCTATTTTTTCCATATGAAATGATCAACCATTTTTTAAAAAACAGAAACTCTGTAAGATTTGAATAAACTGATACAATGTGAAGTAAGCAGAATCAAGAGAGTATATACAGACCGTAGTAACATAAAGGAAACCAACAGGGAAACATATATGGGTACTTAGATCAATGCAATGAATGGCCCATGGAATTCCAGAGGATTAATAATGAAATATATCATCTTCTTTCAAGTAGAAAAGTGGTAAGCTACAGAAGTGAAATAAAGTAACCATTATAAAAAGAGTCAATCTTTTGATTTGTTTTAATTTGATTAACCATATTTTTTGTTACAGAAGGGAGGATCTTTTGAGAGAGAGTCCTTAATATCAGGACATGGAAAAAAAATCAATAAAAATGTTTTAAAGAGGAAAAAATTAAGAATGAATGTCAGAATTTATTGTATCACTTCCATTGGTTATCTTTTTAAAATGTGAATTCACAATTGAATTCATTAATGCTTTTTAGATTAGAAAAATGTTCCATCCTTGGTTGTTGAGGCACAGAAATAATTAAAGCTCTCCGATTGATTATAGCAAGAGTATTCCTTTATCTGAAACTTATTGTTTTCCTGTGGCTACCTGCTATTGCTCAGGTACTGGAAGCATACATATAAATATGAGTTGACTCAGGTAGGTTGTATTTTTCTAACAAAGCCATGTTTGTTACTTCATGGTAATAACATAAATTTCAAGAATGAAAGGTTCTCTATGAGAATCTTTCTGATTTCTCAAGTAAATCAGCAATTCTAAACTTTGTGCTTGTACATGGTAGCATGGATATCCATCGCACAAATTTTTTTTTGGTTTAGGAAATCAATTACATATTCAGTAAAATATAGCTTTTCAGGACATCAAAGAGTAACTAATCTAGGTGGTAGGTGAAATATAAGAGCCAGATTAGTGTAAACTGCTAGATGAGTCAGTCTAAAATAAGACTTGACAAATTTTTAGACCTCATTGTTAATGTTTTGCTTTAAACAATCCAGAGTACAAAAAATTCAGATTTGTGGTCATAGATTTAAAGGTAGAAGGGACCTCAATGTGGTCCAACTATTCCTTTTTATATTTGAGAAAACAGGCCAAGGTAGCTTAACTATTTTGCCCAAGGCCACACAAAATTGGCAGAGATGGAATATGAACCTAGATCCTCTGTCTGCAAAACCAGCTTTCTTTCCACTACACAATTTACAGATAAATTAAGAAGTAACTATTTACTTTGTTAAAAAAAAAAACTTTAGTTTAAAAAAAAATAAGCTAGCAAGTATATATTTAGCACAATGTGCCAGGCATTGTGTTAAATAATAGGTAGCAGAACAAATATGAATTAAGAGAAAAACAATTCCTGTCCTCAAGGAAAAAAGGTATAAGAATATTATTTTTCCTAAAAAAAGAATTTACACATTAATTTTCAAGACCATAACTCCTACAGAAAGCAAGGTACACTGATAAAGAGACTCTGCCTTACAACTTTTCCCCACCTATGAAGACCTGCTTCCCTGTACATGTCACCTTACCTTTCAGTGCAATAGCCTTAGCATATAGAAAAGAATGTCTTTTCTCTGCTGGGAATTTGTAATTAAAATTAAATTTTATATATAAATTAAAAATTAAAAATCTCAGATTTAATATAAAGAAAAATTTTGACATAAGCAACTTGTTTGAGGTAATCCTGAATCTCCTTTACTTAACAGAAAATACAGAAATAAAAATGGTCAGGGGAAGAAAAGAAAGACAGCAAGAGTAATCTAAAAGAGTATTTTGGACTAAGTGGGGGAAAGGGATTTTTTTTTCACAGAGGGCTTTTAAGCACAAATGAAATAACCTCTTTACTATAAACTTGACCATAGGTCTCACCCACATTTTCTCTTTGGTTGGCCCATTGGGTTTTATATTTTAATGCCTGATTCCTCCACCTACATATAATCTTGAAGTATAATAAGAGGGAGGAAAATCCATAAATCATTATGCCATGCTCTCACTTCCAACTTCAAATGAAAAAGACAAAGATAGTCATCTTTGCTTAAATACGTCTATTGAAAAAAATAAACAAATGAATATATCTATTGTGGGACCAAAGAGTCACTTTTAAGAGAAAAATATATTTATTATGTATAATATATTATAAATAGAAAATAAAATACATATGTATATATATATGTATATGTGTATATGTATGTGTGAATTATATACTAATAACTCAAGGAGCTTTTAGAATCTGAGCCTTAATTGCCTAAAATAATTCTCATTGTAAAAAAAAAGCAATTGTATATAAAACTAATTCAGGAAAAGAAAAAAGAATATTTTGTTTACCTCTCAAATGCTTTCATGTTTATTCTATGTATACTTACCAATGAGAGGGGTAATATGGAAAGGTACTTAAGCACTAGCCTTGAACCCAAGAATATTTGGATGTAAGAGTTTAAATAAGACTTTTAATCTCTTGTTGTTCTAGGAAACTCCCTAAGACTATAAATAGCAAAAAAAGATGCTGACTTGCACTGATAGAGGGAATTTCCTCACCCAAGAATTGTCCATGCTAATTAAAACAAGTTCAGTTCCTCTCCATCTTGTGCTCATAAGTAAGAGTAAGCATGGTGCAAGTGGACAGAGAGCCAGTCTTGGAGTCAATAAGATCAGGATTCATGTCTACCCTCTGATACATATGAGTTGTCAAACAATCAAATGGAGAAAGGTCAGACAAATTGTTTCATGAATTTAATGGACTATTACTGGCCTATAACAAATAGGCCAGTAGGGATGGGTCCAGAACCAGGAAAAAAAATGTATACAATAACAACATTAGTAAAAGAAACAACTCTGAAAACCCTAGGTCCTCCCATGATCAACCATAATGAAGAAATTAAGAAAATCAACCAATGAAGAAATAATTCCCCTGACAGAAAAGTAATAGATTCAAAATACAAAATGAAACATGAATTTTTGGACACTGGATATATGTTCTACTTGACTATACATCTTTTAACATTTTTTTTTCCTTTTAAATTTAGAGTAGAGGGCTGGGATAAAGAAAAAAAAAACAAATTCTTATTAAAAAATAAAATGGAAAAAGAAAAAATAGACTCATTTCACCTGTTTGCCTCAACTTCTCCAATTATAAAATTGGGATAATAATAATATCTACCTCCAAGAGTTGTTGTAAAGTTGAAATGAAATAGCAATTGTAAAGAATATATGGCACATAACACACTAGGTACTATATAAATGCTTATTCCTTTCCCCTCACCTCTATCTACTGTACCAGCAACCTGCCATTTATGAGACAAAGAGACCAGAAACAGAAGCAGAGACAGTAATTCCCTAACTTTTTAGGGTTATGAATATTGCTCTCTCACATTTTAAGTTATAGTTGAAAAGCCTGGGGGTATATAATAGCCCAGGGATAAAGGGATAATAGGAATGCTTTGCAGCAAAATAGAAGCCTCTTTTTATACCAAATAATTGCTGTTTGAAAGGAGTATTAACACATGCCTAGCTTTATACTTAATATTTCAGAGGGAGAAATATTGCTATCAAACACATTATCTCACAACATATCACTTGAAACTCCAGGAATGCACAGAATAGTTTGGAAAATACTATTTTAAGTGTATACAAGTTTCCTAATGGAAATCATAGAGATCTTACATAAATATTCAGATTGGTCCTTAAACCTTGGAAAGTCTGTTTAGGGGGAAATCAAATTTTCAACAGCTCCTTTTGCAAGCATGTACTTGTCTCTTCTCTAAGAATGGCACATCATTTTCCAGAGTAATTTCTAAATGGGTGTTAGTGAAGACAAAAACATAATTTAGTCCTATCACAGCTGGTCAAAGAATCACACATTCTCTGACATTTGGGCCAAACGCATTATTTAAATTTGACCTCTGGTGAAAATGTAATGACCAACCTGGTCCCAAGGGCCCTCATCCTCTCCAGCTGGGGCCACTTAAGCCCCTACCTGCATCTTAATTGAGGTCCAAACCCTGGGAACACTATGGTCCCAGAGAGGGGAAATGTTAGGATCCTTGGCTCAGATTAAGTCATCACTTGTTGATAATTCTTATTCTGAACTTTAACCACATTACTACATTCTTTTTTTTTCCTTTTTCTTCTTTTTCTTTTCCTTTTTTTTAAGAGGCAATTGAGGTTAAATGATTTGGCTAAGGTCACACAACTAGTAAGTGTTCAGTGGCTGACATTGAATTTGAACTCAGGTCTCCTGGCTCCAGAGCCAGTGCTCTATCCATTGTGCCTTCTAGCTACCCTACATTTTTCTTGTGAAAAAAAAAAAATCTAAGTACCGAATTCCAGTCCAGGAAGCACTGAGCTCAAATTTCTACTCACATCTTTACTAGCTGCTTGACAGAGTGCAAGTCACTCAAATAATGTTTCAATTTTCTCAACCATAAAATGGAGAATATAGAACCCATCTCAGTGGTTTGTTGGGACCATCAAATGCAATCAAGCATGGAAAGCATTTTACAAACCTTAAATCACTGTATAAAATGTCACCTGGAAGAGTACTTGTACAAAGTATTCCAGATCACATTTCTTCTAGGACTGGGACCCCCATTTTAGATATCCTGGTTCTTCCAAGGATAAGATCCCTTCCTTGCACCCAAGCTCTTGTGGCTGAGAATCTGACTCTGAAACTCCATTTAGAGTTTTCTTTGCATGGTTTGTCATTTCCTTCTCCAGGAAGATGTCATTTTTACAGATGAGAAAACTGAGGCAGATAGGGTAAGTGACTTTCCCATGGTCACATAGGTAATATGAGTCTGAGGTCAGCCTTGAACTCATGAAGATTAGCTTCCTGACTCCAGGACTGGTACTTTATCCACTGCTCCACCCAGCTTCTACCTAATGTCAAACTATCATGGTCCCCTTGTTTTTCCTACCTAACTGGACATATTTCTTGGATCCTAACTTTGGCATCCTCCATTTGCTGACCTACCTAGACACTCAGTGTGTCCCCTTGCTCCTAATAGGACATTCCCCTTCCCATATTTAACTTCTGCTACCTCGCTTGCAAATTTTTCTAGTCTGATGGTTAGCAAAATAATAGAATCCAGAATGTTGGACTTGAAGGAAATTTAGAAATATGTAAATCAATTTCCTCTTTTTTTTTTAAACAAATGACAAAACTAAAGCCGAGTTGAATTGCTGTTATTTTTCAGTTGTGATCCACTCTTTGTGACCCCATTTAGGATTTCCTTGGCAAAGATATTGGAATGATTTGCCATTTCCTTTTCCAGCTCATTTTATAGATGAGGAAACTGAGAGAAACAGAGTTAAGTGACTTGCCCCAAATCACACAGTTACTAATGTCTGAGGTAAGATTTGAATTGAGAAAGATGAATTTTCCTGACTCTGGACCCGGCATTCAATTTACTGTGGCACCTAGATGCCCAGAGTTATAGTAACTCTGATCAAAATTCAAGTTACACCTTCTGTGTTAAACTAAACTTGTAAGGCCTGGCTTGGTCCCATACAACACTCAGGGAGGGGAGAAGGGAGAGAGGGAGGAGGAAAAGAGGGAGGGAGAGAGAGAAGAAGAGAGAGGGAGAGAGAAAGAAGGAGAAGGAGAGAGGGGGCAGGAGAGAATGAACATATATCCGTGAATCTATTGCAACCTTTTAATAAACTCCTTAAGAGAAAGGACAATATCAATTTAGCTTATGATACATCCTGACATTGTAGACAAGATCTAATACGTGCTTATTGATTTCCATTGGACCAAGTGGGCTACTTTCCTCCCTAACAACCTGTTATCCCATCATTCTATGGAAGGCAGGAAAATGTCTGCCATGAGTACATTGGTTTATGAAGAGTTTTTCCTGATATATCCTACCCCTAAGGATGAGATGGGAAATGAGAGACAGAAAGAGAAAGTGGCAAAGTCAGAGACACACGAAAACACAGAGAAACAGAGAGACGGGGACATAGAGATGAAGATGTAGAAAGAGTTTTTGTTAAGTACTTACTATGTGCCAGCCATTGTGCTAAGTGAAACAATGCCATTGAAGGCAAACCTGGCAATCCCTACCCACAGGGAACTTGTATTCTAAGGTGAGAAGACAAGGAAGCTGAAGGAGACTGAAGGAGGTGCTGAGGAAATAGAGAAATGCAAAAAAAAAAAAAAAAATGAGTTTGAGCTAGAGGTAAATAGCAACAACTCTCATCCTGCTGAAGCCAGGCTGGGATATGAACAGCTACAGTGTGGTGCTACTATCTACTCTAAGAATGGCTGCTTTTCTGCCTAAAACCAAGCCTTCAAAGTCCCAGATGGATGCTGCATTGATCAGTTTTTTGAAGTTCTTTAATATTGTACTCCTTTATATTATCCCAAAAGAATATGTCTCAGGAATGGAGAATTTTAATCAAATAGAGGATTTTTAAGAATGTTTATTGTTATTTTTATATCATTGAATATATTTCTTACAACCACCACCTATCCAAGAATTGAATCCTCCCTTGGAAGAAAGAAAAACAACTAGGCAAAAACAATACATTTGTGAGACAATGTACATAATCTTCTACCTCCATAGTACCTTGTGTGTCTGCTAAGAAGGAGAGAGGTTTGTTTACTTCTTTGGGCTCTACTCATTTTTCAGTTACTCAGAATTAAGAGAGGTATGCATGATAAAAAAAACTATAAGCAAATACAGAGAGTCTTAAACATAGTCCTCAATAAAAGCTATGCATCTAATAGCTGAGTTTTTAGAGGTACAGATAGCATCTGTTTCAGTAAATTATTTTGGAAACCATTTTCATTATACTGTTTTACTCCTAATGTTCAAAATAATCTTCAATGTACCTAAAAACATTTTAGAAAATTAATAACTACTTATTTAGTACAAGAAGCATGTCTACCCTAACCACACTGGTCTTCGGTTATGTTGTCAGGAAGCAGCAAATTATTAAGTAATGTGTAGTTACTGTGTTATTGACTCAGAATTAATTGAATATTTGAGAATTCTGGTGTAAAGTGTTCCCTGAAGGACTGCATTTTCCTCAAAACTTCTATTGAAACAATTTCTGTCTGGGAGCTTCAAATCTCCAGAGAATGGTTTAGCTTGTAGCATGCTATGGCCATTGCTTCTGAGACAATTTGGTATGCATGTGGAGAGAAAGACATGAAATTATAGTTAAGGGAGTAATATGAATCTCCTGCCTTTTTGTATTTGTCCTTCCCTGGACATAAAAATCTCCAATTTTAAGTGCATAGTATTCTAAGTTCATTTCTATTAAATGTATATTATTCTTAAGGGTTTTTAAGAAAATCCCATCTCTTCCTGTTGGGTGCATTATTCTCCTACTTGGTTACTGGGAATGTAATATATAAATATTTCAACATCTTAATTAGTTGTATTTTCATTATTCTTGTGTCCTGAGGTTTCTGGAGAGAAGAAGCAACTGATTTAACTCTTTCAGAAAGGAATGAATCTTCAAGCAGATTAGAAATCCAAACAGAATTGTTTTTACTAAAAGAACAACTGTTAGTTCCATGATTGCTTAAAAGAAAGAGAGATTGGAAGAATAGAAATCTTGGGGCTTCTGGAGAAGAGATAACATGATTCCACATTCTCTTGGGTTAGAAGTCCCTGAAGATAGAGAAAAACCTGGTGGAGGAGAAACTGGCAAATGGAGAAATCAACAACTTGATTAGGATCCTATCCCCACTATACCACACTAGAAATTTTGGGGAATTTTCCCTTGGGTGAAATTAAGAATTTCTCTTCATTGAGCTGAGACATCTCAATCCCAGGAGGAGAGCTCATTCACTCTGTGTATTGTCTGGTATATTTTCATTTGAATAATTTATATAATTTCTGTTTGCTATCGGCTTGGAAAAATGGGTTTATTTGCACCTCATTTTGTGTGGGTTTTGTATAAATGCAATTTGATGGGAAGGAAATTCAGCCTTGTATATAAAGTCTGAATCTCAAAAGTAGTTCTCCTAGAGTAACAATATTAGGAGGGAGGATAGATATTATTCTAGCCTGGTTTTCTCTGTTTCTTCTCTCTCTGCTGGTGGCTTCTCTGTCTGTGTGTGTGTCTCACTCCATCTTCCTAAGTCTCTGAGTTTGTGTGTGTGTGTGTCCCCCTTCTCTCTCTAATAAGGCTCATGGACCAATCCCCTGATCCCCTCCTGGCAGGAATCAAAGTCTTTCTTTGGAGAAGGATTAATGGAAGAAACTCCATTTAGGCTTCCCTGTAAGCTGCATCTAGAGAGATCCATGTGGGTATATATTACCACCCCTCCTTCCTCTCCACCTAACATAGAAAATGTGGTACTATTTGACAAGATGCTAAGGGGCTCTCCTTCCCCACAAATACACACACACACACACACACACACACACACACACACACACACACACCTCATTCTCCTTCTTTGAGTAGTGTAGGGCCAATAAGTGGGAAAGAACAATACTGATGTAACAAGAAATCATTTTTAATTTTTTTTTCAAAATAACAGTTTAGCTAAAGGTCAATATACTGTTAGCCATGTTCTACTCTCAATTATCTCCTGTTGACTCTACAGATAGCAACATGTCCTAAAGAATTTGAGGAAAGGAAAAAACCTTACAGCTTCCTACACAGTCAGATGTATATACCAGAGGTCTGTCATTCAGCTATTAACTCATCATCTTTTAATTTCTTCTTCCAAAAATTGGGGCCAGAGACTTGACCTGTGACTTCCCTGGTACAGAGAAAGCCTATGTGGAGAAAAGTCTTCTTCAATGCATCAGTACTCACTCTGCAATTTGTAACCTAATAGAATTGTCTGGATTATAAAGATTGTTACTTTCCCAGAGGCATACAGCTAGCATACCTTGGAAGAAGGACTCCAACTCAGGTTCTCCTGACTTTGAATCTAGCTTTCTGTGAACTACTCCATGCTGCCAAATAATTTTAATGAATATTAGCATCTATGTTTTCAAAAGTAATCACCCATATTATTAACAATAAGCATGGTTGTTGTCCAGACATTGTCAGTCACATCCAACTTTTTGTGACCCCACTTGGGGTTTTCTTGACAAAGACATTGGAATAATTTGCCATTTACTTCTCCAATTCACTTTACAGAGGGGAAATGGAGGCAAGCCTGTGTAAGTGACTTGCCCAGAATCACACAGCTAATAAGACTCGATTTAAACTCAGGAATTCCTGATTCCAGGCCTGGCTCTCAATCCATTCTGCCACCTAGCTGCTCTGATAAGCATGATACTAGCACACATTCTTAATTTTATTCATGATCTTAATGCAGATATGAACTCCTTTTATACTTATTAGGTAGCAATAATACTTGTATTTCAGAGCTTTAAACTCCTTCCTCCTATCATATCACACTGTTAGATTTGTGGGAGGCATAAAAAACTCATTATTCAGGGGCCAGCCCATGGATGATAAAGATTTACCACACTTTCCATGACAGTCAGATAGAGCTGATTGGATTAGTACTTGAGTTCTCCCAGCACAGTGGTTCTTGCCATAGTCTGTGAACCTCTGAAAACCCAAGGTCACCTTCCCACCACAATGAGGCAAAAATACTTTGCCTTTAAAAAAAAATTGTAAGCATCAAAATGCTTTAGGGCATGTTATTTAATATTATCCTTATAATATTTTTCCAAAATACAGTACCTATAGAACCAAGACTTGGAATCAGTAAAGTGGGGTTCAAATCCTACCTCAGACATTACTAGTTGGTTATATGATATGGACAAGTAAATCACTTAGCAGACACTTATCTCTGAGTTTCAGGTGTTTCATTTATGAAATGGAGATGGCAATAAAATCTACTTCAGATCAAATGAGATTATATGCCTTGTGTGTTTTTATGCATGTATGCTTTGTAAAATTTTAAGTGTTATAAAATAGCTACTATTATTATCATCATCTCCATCCTACAGAGAGAAAAAGTAAGATTTGGAGGTCACAAAATGAGTCCTTTCAATGGCAAGAATAGAACCCCCTATCTCCAACTTCCCAGTATAGGATTGTTCCCCAAAAGACCCCACTCATTTCTTTCCCTTCTTTAACACCATTGATCACTTTTAAGTGATACACAGATAAAAATGAAAATTTATCAGAAATATTGCCCCAAAACTCAACCTGCTCACACTGACTTTGGACATAAATTTTTATTGAACATCATTTAGGGAAGACACCATTAAATTAGATGAGTTACAGAAGCTCTTCCCAAAGTTGGGGGGAGGGGGAGACTGGAGAATCTTGAAAAAGTCCCACCTTGTACTGTGCTGGAAAAAAAAAATGTAATATAGTTTCCCCAAAAGTCACCAAAGAAAGCCTGAAGCCTTGAAGAGATTTTAACAAGAAGCTGTAGTTTTTATTGACTTAAAGAGAAATGGAGTCAAGAGGAAAATTCCAATAAAATCGTAGGTAAGCCAAAGGTTTGTTTTTGTTTCTATGGATTAGCTTTCACACATTTCCTGTTACTAGATTTCCTATTAGCGATGTTTAACTTTAACCACAGGTCTAGCATAAAGCAATAAGAACTAAAGTCTATTTCCTGATTAAGCTGGGAAAGGTCAGAGGTTAATTGAGCAGTGCCTGGTTAAAATGCCATAATCTTAAAGGTACATCTTCTCACCTCTGCAAACTGCATTACAGAAGGATCAGTAGTTTCAGAAAAAAGTGGTATTCAAGAAGGCCCTGATTTCCCAAAAGTCAATGTGGTCTCATCTTATTGAGTTACCCTAAACAAGTAATTCAACTTCCCAAAAGCTTAAGAAAGAAAATACAAAAGCTCTTCCCTTGGTCTCTGAGTTGAGACCCACCAACGTGCCCTTATGTCTCAAAACTGCTTTATGGGGAACAGGAGCAGCTGTGAATTTATAGGGGTCATCACTTATATGGAATCACATCTGTCACTAGACTCCAGAGCTTGAGGAAATAAATTACAAGCATTAAAGAATGATTCCAAAATTGAGAAGGGAGGTAAGTGAAAAGGAATCCAGATAAATCCTGTGAAGAAACACTAACTCACTCTACAAAATGAACCCCAAATCAGACTTAAGTTTGCTGCCAGGGCATTCAAATTCACAGCTGAAATATTGGAGTGTCAAAAAAAGAACATCTCCTTAATATAACTTTTGCTATTTTTTTTTCTTTTAGATGATAAGTATGAAAAAGCAAGGTTTATCCATCAGCAGCTCAGACCAAGGAAATAGGCAGAACAGTTCAACCTTTCAATATCCTCTCCAAGATTTTCTTTTATGATTCATCAGTAAAGGATGACAGAAGGAAGAAGCTGCCTTGTGTTACATGAGACATCCACACAAGAGCCCCCAAAAATAGTAAGTAAAAGACTAGCTGGGAAATGACTTGTGCCTCCTCTACAATCTGTAACAAATAGAAAGCTTGGTGAGAAGACCTCATGCTAGGGTTAAAAAATGCTGGTGGGAAAAATGGGAAGACTTTAGTTCAAATCTCAGATCCATCCATTTACTATCTGAATAAGATAAATAAATGAGTTCCTTGGTCTTTCTGAACGTTTCTTCATCTGAAAAATGAGGGAGGAGGGTTTTGAAACTGATGATTTCTGTGGACTGTTCCAACACTAAACTTCTTATGCTATGGATGTATTATAAAATGCTCATTTCATTTTCATTTTGGTAAAAATGCATTAATTTGCTGGAAAAAGTCAACTGAAATCTAAGCAATGTCCTGGATTAATCTTGAAAATGTTTTCATATACTAGAAAAAAAAAAACTTTTGTTTAATTGTTCACATAACTTTACTCTCCAGTTTTCCAGCTTCCAAACCATATGTTCATTTAGTCCAGCAAATTCCCAAATGTAAATATTTTAGACAAGAAGGGACTGTGTCAGCAGGAAAACTTGTCAAGTAATTTCTCCCTGGGATAAAACTGAAGAAATCAAACTATCTCCCACTTGGAATAGACTTGAGAGGTCATCCAATCTAACCTGCACAGAGACACAACACTCCTAACAAGTTGTCACCCAGCGCCTGCTAAAAGACTTTCAATGAGCAAGGGCCCACAACCCTTCTAAGGTGTCACAGTCTGCTTTGGGATAACTAATTGTCAAAAATGTTTCCTCACATAGAGCTTAAATTTATTTTCCCAATTTAAAAGAAAGCTGAAGCTGAAGAAAAGTTTTAGGTTACTTCACATCCTGGGAATGAGGTCTGGCCCACTCATTCAAGACTCTGGAGTGTCTAGGTATAACTGAGTAATTGTTTACTTTCCCCACTGACTGAGATTAAGGGGGAGAAAAGGGATGTTAATCACCCAGCTGAAGAAAAACGATTTCCTTTTGGAACTTAATGAGTTCAAATGGTCTTTCCTTCCTAAAATTTTTTTTTGGAATTTTTTTTC
The DNA here is from genome assembly GCA_023553655.1 of Myrmecobius fasciatus. Classification (NCBI taxonomy): domain Eukaryota; kingdom Metazoa; phylum Chordata; class Mammalia; order Dasyuromorphia; family Myrmecobiidae; genus Myrmecobius; species Myrmecobius fasciatus. Next base: position 404,975 of record JAJPUD010000113.1, read on the forward strand.
ATATCTCATCTATTTATCACATTTTACTTTACTTGTATATTATCTCTTCCTGATTCATTGTACACTTCACAGCAGCAGAGAGTAAGTCCTAATTATTTTGTCCTCCTTCGCTCAATTAATCATTCCTATCCCAAAAGATGCCTAAACAATGGTGGACTCATCAGTGAATTAGTCTGATAGGAGAGATAACATGTAAATGACTAAGTACAAACAAGATATAACCAGGTGAGCTTGGGACTGGATTTAGAAGGGAGGTGCAAAGATTAAAGAAGACTGGAAAGGTCTCTTCAAAGTGGGACTTGAGCTGAGATTTGAAAGAAGGCAAAGAAAAGCCAGGAGACAGAGATGACAAGAGTGTTCCACAAAAAAGAAAGTCAGTGAAAATCTCTAGAGTTGGATAGAGGGTGCCATACTTAAGGACAAGCAAGAAGGTCAATGTCAGTGGATCAGAGAGATGGAGGATACCAAGATGTAAGAAAATTAGGAATGCAGGAAAAGGTCAGCTTATGAAAGGCTTTGAATGCCAAACAGATTTTGTATTTGAACTGGAGGCACTAGGGAGCCAGTGCAATTTATTGAATAGGAAGGTGATATGATCACATTTACAATTTAGGAAGATCACTTTAGAACCTGAGTGGAAGAAAGATTGGAGAGGGGAGAAATTTGAGGCAGACCCAAAATTGAAATAGTCCAGCAGTGAGGTGATGAGGATCTGCTCCAGAGTGTTGGCAATAACAGTTCTGAGAGAGGGACCTAAACAGCAAATGTTACAAAGTTAGAAATGACTAGAATTAACTACTGATGAAATATGCATCAAAAAAAAAAAACATAATGAATATCTCTTGAAATGAAATATTTAGGAGATACTTGTAGATCTGGTTATTTTTTATATAGTGGGAAGCATTCCAATAGATCCAAATTTATGTTGATATCATTATAGAATCACAGTCAAAGCAGAGCAGTCTTAGAATCAGATAAAACTTATCTCCCCTGTTCTTTGCAAAAGTGGGATACTGTGGCTATGGAACAATACATATATCATCAGATTTTTTTATATATGTTGGTTATTTTGCTGAACTGGCTTTTATTTTTCCCCTCCTATTTTTTTGTTATAAGCGATGATTCTCTAAAGGGATGAGGTAAGGAACACACTGGAAAGTACAGGTGACATAAAAAATAAAAGGTATCAGTAGATAATGGATAAGCCTCTATGATTAGAGTTTATTTCTGAACATCCCTGCCTGCAAGTGTGAGAATATCCAAATAAATACGTAACTTCAAGAGAGTATTTTCAGAAGCTGTGTTCAATGTTCCCTAAATGAGATTCTACCTAGTGACCTGAAAGAAATAATAAAATTCACCAAAGAACCTCACTTAAATTGTTGCTCTGCACAGCTGTACAAACTGCACACAGATCAGGAGAGTCTTTCAATATGGCAGAACATTGGATATTCTATACTTGATTGAGACTGACACCAAGTTTTATAAGCTCTGGCAGGTCTGAAGAGATTGAGTGACATGACCAAAATAAACCACCCAATCCTACTCACATCTTGTTATTCAAAATTCTAACAAAACAAAAAGAAACTGAAGATTGGAAATTATCTTAAAAGATAAAATGAACAATTTTCAATCACATAAAATTAAAAGGCTTGCATAAACAAAATCAATGCATATAGAAAGAAAATATTCAAATGTACAAAAATCTTTATAGAGTATTTCTATAATAAATTTCTGATTGCCAAGATGGATAGAAATGCCCCCAAGAGATAAATGATCAATGAATGATCAGGAAGTTCTCAAATGAAGAAAATCAAGTGATTATAAGAACACATAAGAAAATATTTTTAATCACTAACAATAAAAGAAGGAAAGAAATACCAATAAACAGGTCAACCTTTTTATTAAAACTGAGTTGGATTTAATGTACTTCTTTTAACTATACATAACCCAAAGTTCCTGGTTTCAAATACAATTTTTTTTGTCTTTTTATACTGAAATGTTCAGGTATACTGAGGATTAAATTAACAATTGTTTTTAAATGTAATAAATGATTAATATTTGACTTCTTTAATAAAATCATATGTTCAGTATAGCTTCTAGCAAGAACTATGTGGTAGAAATAGAAATGAGGCTATAGTTATTACTTCAGCTATAAAATGAGGAGTTTGAACTAAATGCTGAATGCCCTTTTAGCTAAAGATCTATCTATGATCAATCTTCTTAAGTGAGGAAATTCAATTTTCAAAAAGTGTAAACAGAAGTTGTGAGGTCCTAGATTCAAAATCTGAATATCAGAAATTAACAGTCTTTTGTCCAAAGTTTTACAACATAATAATCTAAGGAAGGAACATAATTCTTTGTATTTAAGTATGTAATTTATCATCCCTCTCTTGCAAAAACAATCCAAGGAAGGAGAATAAAATTGTACATGTATATTTCTTGCCAACTTTAATAAATGTGATTTTTAATTTCTAATTACTTTTGTTGTTATAAGTGTTTGGAACAAATTGTGCTGAAACCCCCCCAAAAAAATCTTGTTATTAGCATACATGATTTTTCTTTAATGCAAACACCAGAACTATGCTCATTATCCAGTGGCTCCAAACACTTTGTCCTATATATGGCTCTCTCCTTTTGGATTCAATCCAAATATAGCATTCCCAGAATCCACAGAGACTACCTAGTGCACAGCTTGGAGGAAATTAATCCTGTCCATACCATAAGGGAGAAAACAGCTGCAAAACCCACAATTGATGGACAACCAACCAATTGTACAAAAAAGGAAATAGCCTGTTCAATAAATTATATTCATCTGGCCTGTAGAGTTTCCAGTTTTTAATACCGCATTTTCAGATCACAAGCTTTTCTAAGTTTAATTTTACATTGGATATCCAACTTTAGCCAAAGTTCAACATTCATCATTCATTGAGGATCATCCAGGACTGCCTTTTTTTTTCTCCAGCAATTGCATCTGTTGATCAGTATTTTTTTTTTGAGGAAAGGAATCACTACAGTGATAGGGGTATTGTTTTCTTGCTTTTTTAAAAGTGTGAGCTCTGGTTTTCTCTCTTTGAAGAGAGGAAATGACTCACCTACTCTGGGAAGGTATAGGATGCTAGTAGTCCCACTTTTCAAACACACTGATGCTGTTGACTGCTAAAGAACATAAAACACATCACTTGCCTCCCAGGACATTACTCAAACAGCTCTTCTAGCCCCACTCTCAATTTTCATCAGGCATCTACAGTGATGCAAAATGAAAGCCCCCTTTGTTACCCCAGTCTGTAGCATCTGAATGATGCCAAACAAAATGTGGTCATTGATTGGGAGTCTTGGGTGAATGGAATTCTTCTTCTAAGTACTCCTTACCAGCCATCAATGGGGGAAGGGGAGAAGAATATCTTTTTTTTTCAACAGTAACTGAGTTAATAAAATATTTGCAAGAAGTAGTCTTTTCCTGGTTGCATTCATGTCTGCTCTTTTCCAAATCTTACTTTATGAAAAGCATTTCAAAATATAGAAACCACTAGATCTCATAATTTTCCTTGGGATTTCTCTAAATTGTGGCTTGATATTTTTATTCAGAGGAGAGACTTCAAAGGATACTTTTAAATATCTTTAGTAAAAATGCTATGTATTATCTAATAGGGATGGCTAGTTATAAATGAGACTCAAGATACAATTTAGTTCTATGAGACTTTGGAAATCATCTAGTTGAACCCTATTTATCATTGATGAAAAATTCAAGGTGAATAAAGATTAAATTATTTCTCCAAGGGCCATCAGTTGGGCCCCCAGTTTGGTGACAGAGCTAGGTTTTTTAACTTTATGATTTTTTGGGTCCCTAAAACTTCAAATGAATAAAAGAATTATTGGGTGAATAAATATCTTTTTTTATTAAAGCTTTTTATTTGTATAACATATGTATGGGTAGTTCCCCAACATTGATCTTTACAAAGCTTTCCATTACAAATTTTACCCCCAGTCCCCTCCCCTCCCCTAGATGGCAGGAAGTCCACTAAATGTTAATAATGTTGAAATGCTTGAGAAGTTATGCAAGAAAAATCCTATCTACAAGAAAAAAAAAAGAATCAGAGAAAGGCAACACAATGCAAGCAAATGTCAATAGAGATCATGAAAATGTTACGTTGTGGTCCATATTTCATTTCCCTCTCTCTGGGTGTATATGGTTTTCTTCAGTGAACAATTGGAACTGGTTTGAGACAATTCTTTGTTTCAGAGAGCCATGTCCATCAGAATTGATCATCATGTAATACTGTTGTTGCTGTGTATGATGATCTCCTGATTCTGCTCGTTTCACTCAGCATCAGTTCATGCAAGTCTCTCCAGGCCTCTCTGAAATCGTCCTGCTGGTCGTTTCTTACAGAGCAATAATATTCCATAACATTCATATACCATAATTTATTCAGCCACTCTCCAATTGATGGGCATCCCTTCAGTTTCCAGTTTCTAGCCACTACAAAAAGGGCTGCCACAAACATTCTTGCACATGTGGGGCCCTTTCCCTCCTCTAAGATCTCTTTGGGATATAGGCCCAATAGAAACACTGCTGGGTCAAAGGGTATGCACAGTTTGACAACTTTTTGAGCATAGCTCCAAATTGCTCTCCAGAATGGTTGGATCCGTTCACAGTTCCACCAACAATGTATCAGTGTCCCAGTTTTCCCACATCCCCCCCAACATTCATCGTTTTCTTTTCCTGTCATTTTAACTAATCTGACAGGTGTGTAGTGGTATCTCAGAGTTGTCTTAATTTGCATTTCTCTGATCAATAGTGATTTGGAGCAACTTTTCATATGACTAGAGATGGTTTTAATTTCATCATCTGAAAATTGTCTGTTCATATCCCTTGACCACTTATCTATTGAAGAGTGGCTTGAATTCTTATATATATGAGACAATTCTCTATAAATTTTAGAAATGAGGCCTTTATCAGAACCATTAAATGTAAAGATGATTTCCCAATTTGATGCTTCCCTCCTAATCTTGTCTGCATTTGTTTTGTTTGTACAGAAACTTTTTAACTTAAGATAATCAAAATTATCCATCTGGTGTTCAATTAGGAATTCCAGGTCTTCTTTGGACATAAATTTGAATAAATATCTTTTTTATTTGTATCTTTTCAGTGTCAAAGGACCTACCATGTCTTCAATGCAAACATTCCTATCAATGATATAAACCCCAACTCACTGGTATCTTCTCATCCTGTGTGATCCTTTTCTATACTCTGCCATAATCTATCCAGTATATCAGGGAGGGGTCCTCTTCTATTTTTTTAATATTACATAGATTCAAATATTGCACTAAAGAATTATATCTAGAGCATCTAGGCAGCCAGTATTACACAATATTGGACTTAAGAATCAGAAGATTTGAGTTTAAAATATGTCTTAGGCACTTACTAGCTGTGTGATTCTGGCCAAATTATTTAGTCTCAGTTTCCACATTTGCAAAACCTATAACAATAATAATATTTGGTTCATAAGGTTGTCGTGAGGAATTGAATGACAATATGCAAAGCACTTTGCAACTTTAAAGCATTGCATTAGTGCTAGCTAAGTCTCACATGACAACTTCCTTTTTTCAATAATACATTTTCTGAATGATATTGTATATGACTAGTACATGTGACATTGTGAGTAATGGGATAGCTTGCTTACACCCACAATTCAAATTTTGATTGCACTTTAGATTACTCACAATTTTGATTATTCAGAAGTTGTGGGTATTTGTGTCAGGAAGCAACTTTAAAGTCATTGAAAAAAACATGTAATTTTCCAAATGGGATCTAACCCACTTTCTTTTTCAAATCTGGGCTCTTTTCTTTGTAAATATGTAATATCTAACCAAGATATATTCTTATCCTGACATACTAACTCAATAGATTGGCATAGCCTGGACATAAGACATTCTATATTCATTCAATTTTCCTTTATGCATTGTGACTGAACTCTTGAATGGTTCTGGATCTCTCAGAGGATGCCCTGTGTAGTGGGAACAATATTCTAACTCCTATTACAAACTAGTTAGAATCATTTTTCCTTCCAGGATTTTAAAATTATCCTGTTGACTTGGATTGAAGACTGAAGCTGTTAAAAATTATTTTCTAGTCAATTCACTACAAAAATATGAAAAAAAGCATCTACACTCAATCTAATCAATAATGAACATGATTGGGAATGTAGGTAATAAAGCTTCACTCAGCTGTTAATAAACTTTCTGCAATGAATAGAGTATAGGGTTTGGAGTCAAGAAAACAGAAGTTTAAATCTAGTCTCAGAGACATCCTAGTTGAATGACCATGAGCAAATCACTTAACTTCTGCCTTCCTCAGTTTTTTCAATTTGTGTATAATAACAAAAAATAAAAATATGTTATGAGAATCAAATGAAATGTGTAGTTTATCACAATGACTAGAACTTAATAAATGCTCTTTTCCTTCCCATTCCCCTTCTTCAATGCACATTGTTGTTGAATATCCTTCTGTGGTGATTAGATAATTCAAATATTAGCAATTTGAGATTTATGAGTGTCTTGTTTTGTGCCAATATGAAACACAAATGCTAGGTATTGGTCTGAGCCAGGCCCAGAACACCCTGTAATATTCTGGAGTTTGATATAATCAGCACAATATTATCCATAAACAGCACCATCTCAAAGAAACCCATCAAAAAGGAGACATGTAATCTAATTATACCTTCTCACCAGGATATTAAATTAACATTGAGCCTTATCCTTTATCTCCTGTTCCCAACAAACTACTCTGCTCATCATCAAATGTACTTTGTCCTTTTTAAATCTCTGTATTCAGACCATTCCCTCTCCCTTTGTCCAATTCTACCTTTCAAAACTCAGCAAAGTATAACCTCTTCATAAACTTAACAACCCTGGTATCCTTTTTTTTAAAGTAGTCTAAATTATTCATATAGAATTTAATCATGTAACTATCATAGGAACTATTGTTTGTGGATTTTTCCCCCTTGAGTAAATTGACTTTCTAAGGACTTCTCTCTTGTCTCCCCAACTGACTTCAACCTTCTTAAAGGCCAAAACCATGTCTTATGATTCTCTGTATCTCCTGTCATTTGTATTTTTCATAAAGAAGCCTTGAACACAGCACCTAGAACATGATAAGTGCCTAATAAATGCATCTTGGCGTAGAAGACACTTATTTAATATTCCTGGATTGAATCTTTTGAAAATATTTTAAACCTCTATGAAGATAAGGAAACAAGGAAGACAATTTTATTCAGCAGATATATCAGAAGCCCATATTTGAAGTAAAAAAAATAAAAAATAAATAAACCTTTCTTAAAATTCCTACTATGACTGACATTCTAAGCTTCAAAGTTTAGTGAAGAAATTTCTCATCCATTAGAGAGTTGAACCATATGCTTCCTAAAGTCCCTTCCAGTGATTTTATTACTGTTCAGTCATTTTTTTAGTCATGTCTGACTCATTGTGACTCCATTTGAGGGGAAGGGGAAATTGGCAAAAACATATAGAAGTTTCCTATTTCCTTCTCCAGTTCATTTTATAGTTAAGGAAACTGAGGCAAACAGGATTAAATAACTTACCTTAGAGTCACACAAATTTGAGGCCAAATTTGAAATCAGGAAGATGAATCTTCCTGACTGCAGGCCCGACACTCTACTCTTGTCAACTATCTGCCCAAAGACTATATGATTGATCATCCATGGCTTCTAACATTTTGTGCATATTAAGGCAGTACTTGGCCAATTAATCAGTCCTCTCTATATTTTGCCTACCCCATCTTCTGTCCAGTAATAGATTTCCTGGATGATATTCTTTCCTATTGTTTATTATAAGGAAATCATTATGGGTAATTAACAACAATATCAGCAATCATAATAGCTGACGTAAAGCATTTTGAGTTGAACATAGTACTTCATATGATTTATCCATTCCTCACATTAAATCTATGTTTTAGGTGCTACTATACCCATTTTAGAGATGAGGAAAATGAGAACAAAACAATTTAAATGACTCATTCTTGTATATGCAGCTAGGAAGGATGTGAAGTCTTTGAGGTTTTTCTTGATTCAAAATTTAGAATTCTTGCTATTACATGATGCTGAATCATATGTGTATCTCTCCACTGCCCATTGTGTCACCTACAATTTTAATTCTTCAAAAACAGTAGTGCTTCATGATTCACAGTTATTCCTAAGAGAATCATTGATGTTTGAAAAAAACTAAAAGATTGGATATGGGGATAGAGCACACATAGATCACCAAAAGTGCTGTGTGATTTTCCAAGTGCAATCCAGTATGATCTTTCTCCAAATCAATTCTAAGCCAAGTTAACTATCCATCTTCAAGGTCCTAGTTAGAAGTACAATGGGCTAATTTAAGTGACAGCTCATGTGACTGCATCTCATACTCTGCAAAATTATCTTCACCTAAACAGGTTTATTTGTATCTTTGTGAATTGTCAGACCAATCTTTTTGAGAGATCATGGATCTTAATCAACAAAAAACCATGAAGGACCATAGGATCCCATTCAACAAATACTATGTCAGACACAAACTGGATCATCTAGAGAAATTCACTATCTATAGAGAACCCTCTTCCATTTAGATCCTGGGAAGAACAACCTCCATTAAAACACTGGGGATCTTTCATCACCAGAGGATCTTAGAAATATCTTGGTGATTATAAAAAATCTTACAGACTCCTTATTAAAGGACCACATTTAAGGCTGTGTTTTGTTCTGTTAAAACAAATGGGTTTTTGGGGTTTTTTTTGTTTTTTATAATAAGTAAACAACAAAAAGCAGAATTTTGTCCTTTCCGTTTCTGAATATGTAGTCTACTTTCAAAAATAATCTGTGAAAGTCTGCCTGTTCCTTGCTCATACTCTCATCAAGGACACCTTTTACATATATGTAAATTGTTCTTATGAAGATTTGGTCAAGCTGAAGGAATAGACATATAAGTAAGTGATCATTGCCTTTTTGATCACCTTTGGCAAGAGGAAAGCACTAATAATATAGTTTTCCTCCCAGGATCTTCTATCTTTCAAGCCATTAAAACATCTTGAAAGTCAGTGGCCTAATCATTTCACAATTTTTCCCTCCAGGATGAATTTCTAATCTGTAAAGTTGGCCTTATCTAATTAACTGCACCTTTTTTTATTATCATTATTGGCTTCATCTTATTACTACTCCTTCATACAAAATAGTTGGTACTAAAATGTGAAGGTACAAATGTGTTAGTTCTATTATTAACAATAAAAAAAATCTATAAATTGCTTAAAAAAATGTCAGCAAATCTATCCAATTTTCTGTTCTTTGATGTTTTCTTTTTCAATTTCATCTATGTCAGTATGGTACATTAGAAGCAATATTGTATTTGGAAGCAGAGAACCTGAATTTAATCTAGATTCTACCAATAACCCAATAAGTGCCACTGAGAATATTACTCTCAATCTGGGTCCATTTCCTCATTTATGAAAATAAAATAATTGGTACTGGATGGCCTCTAACCCTCTTGATCTTTGATCCTGTTCTCTTGGGATGATTTATCTTAATTGAATACAAACTTTATGCAGGTCTGTTTATCCTCCCTCTGCTTTTGTTTTATAAGGTGATATTGCCAATAATCTACTATCCACTTGCATTTTGCTTTGCCAAACAGTATATTAATATTGCTTTTGACTACCTTAAATTTTCACTTAACAAAGAAACAAAAATCTAGGTTAATATCCCTCCTCTAATGTTTACTATTTATATAGCTCCAAGCAGATCACCTATTTGTAGTGTCAGAGAATGGAACTAGATGGTCTTTGAAATCCTTTCCAACGGTGGAGCCATGGTGGCGGAGATCAGACAGGATTCTCTGTAACCTCCTCTAACCTCCCCTCAAACCAACAAAATATGAAGCCTCTAGACTGATTCTGAAGCAAAAAAATCCACAATATCCAGAGAGCAACGCGATTCTAGAAGAAGATACTCTGGAGGAACCTCAAAACAGGTCTGTTTTAATGGGGCAGGGAGTGGCCTGTTGAACCCAGACTGCAGCACAGGGAGACCGGGGCAGGGAGCTGGAGCAGGGAGCTGGAACAGGAGTCAGAACAGGAGTGGGAGCGTTGTGCTTTTCACACACCTGGGAGTCTTCTGCGAGCCTCTTGGAACAATTTGTCCTGATTGTGGGCAGGTGGTTTGGAGGGTCTGCCTTTTGAGGGGGATAGATTGTGAACCACTGAACCCCTGATGAGCATCGTAACTAGCTGCCATTACACAGCACCTTAAAGCAATCAATCAAACAACAGGTCTGATAAGCACCAGAAATAATTCAATCAGGGGAGCTGCCCAGCCCTGACATAATTCAATCAGCAGAACTGCCCAGTTCCTGAAATAACTCAATCAGCAGAACTGCCCCAGGGCAAATTAAAGCAGCTGTCCCACCTTTGCCCTAAACAGACCTCACACCTTTAAAAAAAATGAATAAAAAACCAAAAAGAGCTCTCACCATAGACAACTTTTATGGAGAGAGGGAAGAACAGACCTCAAATCCTGAGGCCCCTAAAGGTAAAGCAACTCCAGAAAAAGCCCCAAAGAGAGACATAAATTGGTCTCCATGTCACAAGGCTCTCTTTGAAGATTGCATAAAAAATCTTAAAAGAGAGTTAGAAGAAACATGGGGAAATGAAATGAGATCACTGCAAAATAAAATAGAAAAAATGGAAAAAGAATGCAATGAACAAAAAAATGTAATTGGTCAATTGCAAAAGGAACTAAAAACAGTAACTGAAGAAAATAAGACATTAAAAATTAGAATCGAACAATTGGAAATTAATGACTCATCAAGACTTCAAGAATCAGTTGAACAAAAACAAAAAAATGAAAAGATAGAGAAAAACATGAAATATCTCCTAGGAAAAACAACTGACCTGGAAAATAGATCTAGGAGAGACAATCTAAGGATTATAGGGCTTCCTGAAAGCCATGATGAAAAAAAAAAGAACCTGGACACTATATTCCAAGAAATCATAAAAGAAAACTGCCCTGATATTTTACACCCAGAAGGCAAAATACTCCTTGAAACAATCCACCGATCACCTCCTGAAAGAAACCCAAAAATTAAGTCCCCCAGAAATATCGTGGCTAAATTCCAGAACTATCATACCAAGGAAAAGATATTACAAGAAGCCAGAAAGAAACAATTTAAATATTGGGGAGCTACAATTAGGATCACACAGGACCTAGCAGCTTCTACTTTGAAGGATCGAAGGGCCTGGAATCAGATATTCAGAAGGGCAAAGGAAATTGGATTACAGCCAAGAATAAGTTACCCAGCTAGAATGAGCATTATCTTCCAGGGAAGAAGATGGTCTTTCAATGATATAGGAGAATTTCACCTATTTCTACTGAAAAGACCAGAACTGAACAAAAAATTTGATCTACAAACACAGAACACAAGAGGAACATAAAAAGGTAACAAGAAAAAATAACTCTTGAGAACTATATTTATGTTATAGATACTTATAGAATGAGGGTTGATTTTATGAATTGATTATTACATTATGATTATGATATGATTACTGTGATTTTATGATTATTATCATATGATTGCTGTGATTTTATGATTATTATTATATGTTTATTATGATTTTATGAATCTTATGATATGATAAACTGAAAAAGAAATTAGAGGTAGAAAAGGGATAACACTGGAAGAAGAGGAAAAGGAGGTAAAATAAGGGAAATTACATCACATGTAGAGGCAAAGAAAACCTATAATGACTGAGGGGAGAAAAGGGAGGGGAATGAGAATTGGGTTAATCTCCATTTCATCAGATTTGGCTCAGAGGGAATAATAGACGTACTTATAAGGAAACTGGAGGGAAAGGGGGG